>VYZT01028730.1:1222-23237 GCA_013400735.1 Pomatostomus ruficeps | reverse complement strand
AGGTTCACAGAGAACTGTCTTTCGTGGGAGGGACCCCACGGTAAAAGCAGAGGAAAAAACTCCTCTCCCTAAGCAGGGGAAGAAGATCTTAGAAACGGACTGACCTGAACCCCCACACCCTGCTCCCCTTGCACTGTTGGTGGGAGGGAGGGAGGGGTGGGGAGTGGAAAGAAGGGTGTCTTTTAAAGGTTTAATTTATTTCTCATATCCTCCTTCTAACTCAGGTAGTAATAAATTTTCACTTTTGCAACTTTTAAGCTGAGCCTGGTTTGTCCTTGGAGCGTTTTCTCCCGGTTCCTTGTCTCAACTCATAGACCTCTGAGTTAATTCCCTTGGTTTTTTCCCCTCTCCTTCCCTCCTCTGCCCAGCTGTGGCAGGGGAGGGAACGAGTGAGTGGCTGCCGTGGGTGCCTGGCACTTAGCCAGGATCAAAACCACGACAATATCCTTTATCTAAGTATAATCCCTAATAAAGTAAAAGCCTTGATTTCATGAGGAAAGCAGATAAGGGAACAATGCCTAGACAGGGTTTAACCAGGGAGGTTTTAATAGATTCCCCAAATCTCTTTTGTATTGTGCATTTCTGGCGAGAGAAACAGGTGCAGGAGTTCCTGAAAACTGGAGTCCATAAGATTTTCTCATCACCATCTAACTCCACCCCAACCTTATCCTGTGGGGTTTTTTTTCCATAAGGCCAACCCTTTTGCTTCTCTAAAATTTGTTGCCATAATTTTCTGTTCTGAGCTCTTGTGGAGACAGGAAACCTTCAGAGGCAATCATACACTAATTCCAGCATCAATCAGCAACCACATTAGACAACAAAACCTCTTCCAATATGTCAATACAATAAACAGAGATCAGATTCCACTCAGTGCAGGCCACAAAGCCTTGCCTGTACTTCCTCATGATTTTTACATGACAACTACTTAAATTTACGGGAACTGTCCTGCCCTGTTTCTAAAGAAAGGAGTCAAAGAACTGTGGGTATTCAACTAAATCAGGAAGGACAATTCCCTCTCTTCCCAGGGACAAATGTACAGCCTTTGTATCTACAAAACTGATAAATGTAATTTCTGAGTTGCCTGAATTTTAACCCAAATCCAGCAGTAGGCAGGCTCAGTTGTGATAGAACAACGTCTGTGCTTTGCTTGTGACTTAGGTCTCACAGATTCATTTCAGACATGGCTGCAATGGCCTTCTTTTGGAGACAAAAAAAGCTGCTTGTAAGTGAAAAAGCGTATTTCAGGAGCTGCCCACCCAGTGCTCCCTGCATGTACCATAGTGTATGGCACGAGCCAGTCCACCACAACTTCTGGAGCTGCACATTCCCTTCATGAGCCTCTCTTGCTCTGTTCTTCAAAAATCCCCCATCCCCTGGACCCTGGGGAGGGAGAAGGCTGAACTTCGTGACAGAACAGTATCTCATTTTGGCTGCTTAAATACACATCTCACATATTATGGAGGCAGATGTTCCCCAGAGATCATGGCTGGAATGGAACTGAGATTATAACACCTGCAGTCACAGTCCATTCTCCTCAGAATTTTTTACCAATGGGCCAGATATCCTATTGGAATCTGATCCATATACATGCCAGTGGCTCCATGGTAAGTCACTTACCTTTTCCCAGCCTGTTTCTTTCCTTTACCTGTTTACCAGCATATCCCACAATTCCAGTTTCCTCCAGTGACATGAGGAAGTTTCTCTAGGATGCCATCAGCATTCCCTAGTCTACAGCGCCCAAGAACAGCACTAGTAGCATATTTCTTGCATTAAAGAAAAATGAGACCTCAGAAAGCTAAATTCCCTAAACCTATCTCCACAGATTCAGCACAGCATTTTTTATTTCAGAAGCAAATACTCTAAAATCCAATTTCATCTCCTACCAAGATTTCTATGCAATATTAATATGCATAAAAGATTTTCCTAGTATTGCTTCCAGTTCTTATCTTCCCTGCCACTGCACTTTTTCTTTATAGAGTTATTGCTTATAGTGGAGAAAGTCCTTCCACATAGGGCCTAAAAAATAATGTTTTGATTCCCAGGGCCTTTTGGTAATATGGTAATGCAAACAATAAAGACAAAATTTCCCTGTGGAGCATTTCAATACAGTATTACCCACCCACCCCAAGAATTTACACCATAACTCTCTTTTTCCTAATGCTAGTATTCAGGAGACAACAGAAATGATATAATTTAAAGCAAAAAGACAGATGATGCAGACATTTGTCATGCAGCCCTTCTATATGTTTGTTACACCTTCTCATCCTGCTTTTCTTCTTCTCAGCTTAACTCATTTGGTTTGAAATTCTTCCATTCTGCCGGAATCTGTAGCACGAATCTTGATTGTTTTTAGAACTAACCATGCTCAGTTCATTTTAAAAAAAAGGGTTTCTGTCCCACAAGACCTCAAAACCCATCTCCACTGTCTGCAGTCTGTAGGAGAACTTACTTTCCTCACTCCACTGTCTCTTGCAGCATTCCCATTCTGCATTACTGCAGCATTTTTCATGGGATCTCTCAAACACTGCTGCCCCACCACCACGCACGTAGCTCTGCAGTACTTCCACATTCCTTGAGCATTCCCGCTGTATTCCATGACATCTCCCAGTCCCTCCCCAGCAGTCCCTCAGCCCACCTTCCCTGCAGGCAATAAAACACTCACTACCAGGCACTGACTCCTTCATCCTGCCAGAGGATGTGGGCAAGACAACAGGGTCTGTGTAAAAACTAAAACGGAACAGAGCACTGGAAAAGCCAAGGCTCACATTTCAAAAACTTACTCTCTCCCAACACAATTTTTGCCAGGACTATGTATGTAAAAGGTATTAATTATGTAAAAGAGCTTGATCTTAGCCCCCACTAAGCAGCAGGAGGCCCCATCCAATGAAGCTATACTGAACTCTCTGAGGTTTGTACGCTGAAGTTCCTCTCAGTTCCTTCTCCAGGAGATGATGTCAGTGCTGTTGGACAGGGGGATTACATGCAAGGGCTGTGAGCCAGGGTTTGCTCATCCTCTGATTTTGTCTCAGCATTCTGAACTGAAGCAATGTCAGCTGGCTCAGGTCTTGCAGGTGCCACGGGGGGCAGGCAGGAGAGTCCAGCTCACCTTAACTCACCTACCCTCCTCCCAAAATCCTGAGCCTTATGCTGAATTGAAAATAAAACCAGCTCTCAGAATCATATGATAGGTCAGGTTAGAAAGGATCACAGTGTTTGTTGGGGTTTTTTTTGTTGTTGTTGGTTTTTTGGGGTTTTTTTTTGTTTTCTTGTGGGGTTTTTTGTTTGTTTGTTTGTTTTTGGGGTTTTGTTTGTTTTTTTAATCAGCTAATTAGGAGATCTCTAAAGCTTATTATAAGAATACCCTGATAATTATTAGATACATTTGGTTTACAGCAATATTATTGGCTGGACTAGAATTTGCCTCCTGCACATTTCTACCTCTACTTTTACCAATGTTTTTGGATTTTCTTAAGAAGGATGCCACTGGTTTGGATTGGAAATGTAGGAGTCCATACCCTTTAAGGAAGAAGGATACATGAATTATACCATGACCTCCAAAAGTTCAGTGTTCAAGTGCTGAGGGACTCAAAAATGGGGAGGAAGGGGTGCAGGTGGAGCACCTACACACTTTAAAAGGCTCAGAGAAAACACGGAACATTTTTCCTGTTAATGGCAAGCACTTCTCCATGGTATTTAGAGCATAAATAGGATCTAAAGAGCAGCCAGTAGCTGTTTTCTAAGCACTGCTAAAAGCAGTTTTGTTCATGGTGCAAAACAGACCAGTGGAAGGACACTAATCAGTGTATAGGCAAATTTAAAATATGAGGATGCCCACCCTAAACCCTGATACAATACCTGGGTGCCGGGCCTGGTTTTCCAGGGATCTACCATTTGATGCTGCCCTTTAAGGTCACAGAACTCCTGTGATTTTCATGTTCAGGATACCAGAATGACACCATCAGGGTGCTTTAGTTCAGGATATTGAGAATTGTATGGAATCCTCCTCCCTCTTGCCATTTTCCAGCCCTTCCCACTTCAGAAGGAAGCTTTGATCCAACAAGGATCACAGGCAAAAGGCTGGTGAAATCCCAGATGGAAGAAGGCCAGCGCAATTAGACACAATCCCGCTCCGTAACTCCTGATGTTTTCCCTAAGTAAATTATTGCTAATTTGATATACCAGGAAACACACCTGATGATTTTGAAGAAAAAAAACCCCCTCTGTTCATGAAGACACAGCACTATAGGCCACAGAAAAACTAAGCCATGCTTAAGGACCAGCACTATTAATGGATTATTGGAGCAGCTGGATTTGCCCCAGGACCACAGTTTCCTCAAAAGGTGCACAAATCAAGCAGGCATCACAGGGGATGTGAATGGACTGACAGAAAAAGTAGTAAAGAAGGAAATTTCTGTTTAAAGACTAAGATAAATGAGTGGTATGACTGTTAGCAGCATATTTTATTAAGGTTACCCATCCAAAAAACTATGAAGAAATAGAAGTCATGTCACCAGCATAGACAAATATCACAGAACAGGTAAATTTGGAAGGGACCAGAGTGGGTCATCTGGTCCCACCTCCGTGCTCAAGGAGGGTCAAAATACACAGCCTAGATGACAAGAACAAGAGAAGCTTGAACAAAGACCACTTCTCAAACAGCGCTTCAAACTTTTTAAATGTTGCTTTTAAGACTCTGAGCTTTTGGGCATGAACCTCCCAGCTTTAAAATTAAAAAAAAAAAAAAAATGCACACACACACTTCCAGCCTTGAGATAACTTCAGACAACCCAGAATTCCACTTAGTTGGAGTTTGTGAAAGATCATTTTTTAAGAGACAGCTTGTGTCCCCTCACTACAGACCAAATGTTCCACTCTTTCCTCATCCAAATTTGAGATAGAGATGAATTCATCTTCCTTACTCCCTGTTGTGTAGAACAGGTTGTTCACTAAGTGGAAAAGCCTTCTGGAGTCTTTATTAGGGAAAAATAAGGGACAGAAGCTGACAATTAATAACAGTAAACTCCTGGAGTGACAATGACTGTGGCTTGTCCTCCAAGTTATTATTTTCCCACCCCCCATACAGATCTAAAAATCATGTTTTTCTGTTTGTATGCTTTCCATCTGTTGCAAAGACAGCAAGAAGAAATATTCCACATGCATTTCTCCCACCATGGAAGAGACATCGGGGGAGTTGATATTCCTGTATTGCTGTGCAGAGCATCCAAAGGCTTCCCCTTGGATCAGTATTTGCTGGGCTGGGCTCTCTGTCAGCGCAGAGGACTTCAAGTACATGCTGTTTACTTCTTCAGGTAAAAGCAAGTGTAAATGTCTGTAAGAAACACCCTTGGACTTAAAAGAAAAGTATTAAGGTTCTTAACACTTCAGAGTGATGCAAAGGTGGGGACAACTGAACAGAAAGAGAATCTTGGGCTCTTTCTGAGATAAAACATTCCAACTTCTAACCAACCATCAGTACCTCTTCTTCCACACTTGTTTCCTACCTCTGTGCATCAGTGGGGGACAGCAGCATTCCTCACTAGGTAAAAATGCCCCTCTTATTCATTCCAAAACACAGCACCCTCCTTTTCCTTAAGGCAGAGAGGAAAACAAAACAAAACAAAACAAAACAAAACAAACCATGCAAGCAGCTTCACAGCAGCTACTGATACACCTTAAGCAGTGTGAGCTTAGAGGATAAATGTTAAGTATACTTTCACTGATGCCACAAGAGGGAAAACCCTGAACAGTCCAACAGGGAAAACAGCTCCCGCTGATGCAAGTAGGTGGGAAGTACAAGAGCCACAGAGCCTGGGAATCTGTTGAGCTCCACCTGCAGAGCTGCCTGAAGCCCTGGGCCCAGCACGGGAAGGACGTGGAGCTGCTGGAGCCAGTCCAGAGCAGGGACACCAAGGGGATCAGAGGGATGGAGCAGCTCTGCTGCGAGGAAAGGCTGAGGGAATTGGGATTGTTCTGCCTGGACAAGGGAAGGCTTTGGGGTGACCTCATTGTGGCCTTGCAGTGCCTGAAGGGAGCCCACAGAAAAGATGGAGAGAGACTCTTGACAAGGGCCTGAAGTGACAGGACAAGGGGGAATGGCCTCACACTGGAAGAGAGTGGGTTTAGATTGGATATTAGGAAAAAAGTCTTTGCTGTAAGGGTGCTGAGGCCCTGGCACAGGTTGCCCAGAGAAGCTGTGGCTGCCCCATTCCTGGAAGTGTCCCAGGCGAGGTTGGATGGGGCTCTGAGCATCCTGGGATAGTGAAAGGTGTCCCTGCCCAGGGCAGGGGATTTGGAACTTTAAGGTCCCTTCCAACCCAGGCCATTCTGTGATTCTGTGAATGTTAAAGAAATACTGATTTTCTGTAGGGGCATTGGAGAGATTGGGGAAGTGAGTACCTGCATCCACATGTTGTACATCCTTTAACAGAGAGGGCCTGAGTACACACAAATCTATTTGCTGGGAACTCATCTTACATCACCAGAAAACCCAGCAGGTTTTGCTTGTCACATACAGGGGTGTCCTTCTGGTTACCCAATCACATCCAGCTCTTATACAACAGGAACTTCAGATTAACCTCGGGGGCTGGGATGGTGCATACGGACTACACTTCCCCAAACACTTTTTTTTAATGCCCTCCCAACCCTTTGTTACGAGATTAGTGCAAGCAATTATTCTAATGCCTTCATCTGTGTGAGGCTACCTCACACACGGAAGCCACCAGCAGAACTGGGTGATTACCAGGCTTGGTGCTCCAAAGGGCAGGAGAAAAAAAATAACCCTAAAGAGAGTTAGAAAGCCAAATTGCTCATTCACAGGCAGCAGGACAACCCCTTCCATCCAGCTGCTCAAATATCCAACCGCTCCATTACACACAACCACTCACACACACATTCCTCCTCAGGCACAGTGGCACACAGATATATTTTGCTCCTGTGGGTGCTTGTTACTATACTAAGTTGCAAAGCATTACTGGACTTTCCTCCCACCTCCCTATCTTTGACAAAAATATTTTTTTTTTAAAGAAATGCTCTCTTCCACCTCAATCTGGTGTATTTTTGATAAAGCACATAGCTCAGTCTTCTTATTTTTTAACTTGGTAGACTCATTTCCATGGAGATCTCTGGAAGGCCAGAGAACAGAACCATCACACTCCCCCCTTCTACCATCCTCACTTGAGTCTACAGTGCTTTTTTTCACATTTTCTTTTCATCCACTCTCTTGTTGCATTTATGCTTGACTAGAAACTCATGTTTACCCCTACAGCACTCCTGACTCATGCGAAATGTGCGATCTAACACTAACACAATTCATGAGAAGGGAATTAGAGAACAGAGAAAATGATGTCACCCTCTCCATCTTACCACCCACTCCATCCCAGGTCCTTCTGTGGCCCCAGCTGAAGTAGTAACTGAGCACTTCAGTGCCTATCACTTGGTGGATCTATCCCTAAAAAACTCCATGTAGCAATGCATTCATATAGCTATTTAATTTAGCAATGAACCATCAAGCACGAGCCAAACAGGACTCTGATATGTATTCAGAGACTAAATTAATAAAAATATGCTTAAAACCTGAAAGATTATTCTGAAATACCACCACATAAATTGAGTCACAGGCTCTTCTGTAGGTGTTTCAAATCTTCTGTTCCAGAGCTTCCCAGGTACTCCATGGATCATTTGGGCCTGCTCAAAGGCACTGGCATTCTTCAGAAGGTTGAAAACTTGCATCAAACCTGTATGTTATCTCCAACAGGTTTTAGGAGCTGGGGGTTGGATTTACCAAGGTTATCTCTAGTGATTTATGGACTCACTAATCATCTCAGCCAGTGATCTGAACTCCCATTACAGCCACTGGGGTCAAACTGGTATTTCTGCAGCATGATCCACTTACTGTTAGGTCAAGATCTAAGGCTGTCACTGGATCACACCCAGCAACTGCTTTTCATTTCAACTGACTGTAAAAACCAGACTGAGCCAAATGCACTGCTCATAGCTTAGGACGGAGAGCATCCCCAGCTCTGAGCAACCCAGTCCAGTGGGACGTGTCCCTGCCCATGGCAGGGGGGTGGAATGAGGTGATCTCTAAGGTCCCTTCCAAACCAGGCCATTCCATTACTCTATTATTAAGTAATATTAATTGCTCTAATAGTTTAGCACTAATTTGTAGCCTGGGCCCCCATTATCATCCACAGTAATGCACAGATGGCATTCACAGGGCACACAAAAACAGAACCCCCAAAACTGAAACCCCCAAAACCGAAGCAGTACAGTAAAGGGATACAAAAACGCCTTCAGAGACTCTGCAAGAGAAATATAAACAAGGTTAATGCTTTCTCTGCCATTTGTTCTCCCAACAACAGAAACCACATGACTCTGCTGCCCTGGCCAGCTCAGATCCTCAGGTATTGTTTATTAGCTACATAAATATAAATATAATATATATATACAAATAACTTTCTACCCACATTGCAGCTCTGACTGCTTCTGTAACTGTGAATTTTCTTTTTCATTTGTTTTGGCAGACTTTAAGAAGCCAGAATGCAGTGAATGTCACCAAATGCTTTCACAAATTGTTTTAACAAGCTGGATTCTGATATATTTAAAGGCTTAAAAAGGTAAATAGGCAACGGGAAGGAGAAGTGCTGAAGAACACCAGTAAAAGCCAAAAAGGGAAATACACAGAACAACCAGTGTGATGAATACAGGCACCAAATGAATCTTTAGCCAGGCTGTACAGGAGGGTATAACAACCTTATCAACCCTGAAAATTGGAAATACCAGAGAGACACTAAACTACACCCACCACTATCTACATCTTGCAGCATAACACAAGAAGACACTCAAGTGATGAAGAATAACAACCATCCCCAGGCATTTGCGATTCTCACAGGACAGACACAGGATGGAGAATTAAAATGGGAGTCTACAACTAAAACTGATGAATTCAAGCACAAAAAGTGGCACAAGTGTCAACAAAAATGTCCTAATGGTACGATTTGGCGGACAGCCTCTTGAGAGGTATGAAATAATATAAAAAGCAGTCTACAAAGCAGTCTTTTCTTAAACGGAAGAAAAGAGGTTTAAAGAGATGTCTAATACAGGGATATAGGTCATGTTGTTATTTATAAGATGGTGATTCCTGTCATTATTTCCACTCTCTTCCTGAACTTTATCTTTCATCAGTGCAACAGCAGAGTGAGTAGTACAACAATCCCTTCAGACTTCTGTTCTGCAGAACTGTACAGAGAAATTAGGAAGAAATTCAAGAGTTAAATATGGTCACCCTCAGCAGAAGCTCTTCCCAAATCAGACCTTGTGTCAATACACTGAGAAGAAACCTGGGGGTTATTTTCACTGTTGACCACAGAAAGGCTGAAGTTTTCAGGGACCTCTGGAGGTCACCTGGTCCAACCCACTGCTCAAGCAGGGCCAGCCACAGCTGCCTGCCCAAGACCACAACCAGTCAGTTTTGGAATATCTCCAAGGATGAAAAGTCCAAAACCTCCCTGGGCAACCTGTGCCAGTGCTCAGTCATCCTCATACTTAAAAAAACCCCAAACAAACAACAATCAAAAAACCAGTTTATGTTCTAGTTGGTGCCCATTGCCTATGGTCCTGTGGCTATGCACCATGGAAAAAAGCCTGGCTCCATCTTATTTACCTTCCCCCTTCAGGTAATTCTGGTAAGATCCCCCTGAGATCTCTCAAGAGTTACAGCGCTCTCAGCTTCTCCTCATAGCAGAAACACTCCAGTCTCCCCATCAGACTCTCCCCAGCACACCCATATCTTTCTTTCTCTGGGCACCCAGAACTGAAGACAATAGTCTGGGTGTGGCTTCACCAGTGCTAAAGAGAGGTGAAGGATCCCCTCCCTGACTTGCTGACAGCGATCCTCCTAATACAGCTCAGGACACTTTTAACTCTCTTTGCTACGGGAGTGTACTCGGTTCACATCCATCCTGGTTCCTGCCAGCTCCTTTTCTGCCAAGCTGCATCCCAGTCACTCTGTCTCCAGCAAATACTGGTGCCTGTTCCCCCTCAGGTCCACAGGACTTTGCACTGAGCTCCAGGAGGTTCCTGCCACCCATTTCTCCAGCCTGCCCAGGCTCCCCTGGATGGCAGCACAGCCCCCACAGACACCAGCCACTACTCCTGGTTCTCTGTCTGCGGTGGGAATACTCTGCCCCATCATCCAGATCATTAATGAGGATGTTGGATGGGCCTGGACCCAGTCACTGCCAGTTACAGCCTCCATTTAGACTTTGTGCTGCTGCCCATCCCCTCCAGCCTGTTCTCTGTCTGCTTATTTACCCCACCCTCAATCTGCTCTGCTGTGAGGGAGACAGACGCAAAAGCCTTACTGAATTCTAAGAGGACAACGTCCACTGTTGTCCCCTCATCTACCAACCCAGTTGTTTCCTCACGGAACATTGTCTGTGTTGGTCAAGCACAACATCCCTTTGGTAAATCCATACAGCCTCCTCTTGGTCACCTTCCTGTGCCTGGAAATAGCTCCCAGGGCGAGTTGTTCCATTACTTCCCCACAGATCAAGGTGAGTGTGACCAGTCTGTGATTCCCTGGGCTCCTCCTTCTTGCCTGCTTATGGAAAAGAGTGGGAAGAGTATGAAGATACTCTTTTCAAGAAAAGAAAGCTGACAAGTGCCTGGCATCTACCCCGTGTTCCAAAAGAGGAAATGTTACATCCAGCCATATCATAACAACATTACACTGGTAATTTGAGGACTTCAAGCCATGGAAATAATGTACTTCAGTTTGAACATCCCCAAAAGTGACTATTTTTCCCTCCCCAAGAACAAAAATGTCTGACACAGGCATTCAGCAGCCTTCAGGAGAAAAAGGAACTTTACATGCTGATAAGAACGCATTACGGTAGAGCACCATACAAACAAAAAAGTACCTAGAAAGTTAAGTCATTAAGAAAAAGTATCTTTCATCTAAGAGAAACACCTTTTCTGAATGCAGATGGTCTGGAGTCCGAAATAAAATCAGACTTCCCCTGACTGACTCCATCCCCCATTACTTGATTAATTTTCCTCAAAGCATTTGGATGTAACTGAACTCCAACCATTGGATCAGCTACAAAATAAACATGTCTTGTTGTCCTTGGGCTGAGCTGCTGCATCTTGAAATAGTATTCCTGTAGAAGTTAAAGTCTATTCAGTGCAATAATTATTAATAACTCCTTTTATTAACATTCCTCTGGCTGAACTGTTTGGGGTCAGCTAAAAATGTTTTCTTCTGTAAGAAGATATTCTGGAAGAAGCAGTGTGCTACCAGTTGAGGAGGCAAACCCAGTGAAAACAAAGAAAACGAAATGATTATCAGTTGGATGTTTTAATTAATGCTATGAACAAGCCAGAATTACAGAATGTGCCAGGGTTGGGGTTTGGTTGGTTTTTTGGTTTTGTTTTTTTAGGGGGAATTCTTTTTACTTCTAAATCTACCCCAAAAATATGCTTTAAATACTTCTCTCAGTTACCTGAATTAGCAGATGGTATCAGTTTAAATAGATGCACTTATTCAAATCCACCTGAAAATGTGCACACAATCGGTTGGTGCTAGGCAAATATTCATTATCTGCAAGGTGCAGCTCTAACCAACGGCACAGCTATTTCTGCAACATTATTGATCACCAGCAGAGAGGACAGCTTCATGCACCAGGGTATGGAGAGTGAAGTGCTGTCCTGTTTTCCGTCTGCACCAGAACAATGCCACTCAGCATTATCTAACTGGCATTATCACCTGACAGGCAGCAAGGAAGCCTGATGGAACATTTTTATTCCAAAGCACATTAAAATGTGAAAGAGCACTGCATTAGGTTCTTCCAGTGGAAAACCTTACTTCTTCGTGGAAGAACCTGCATCAATATCAAGTTTCACCTTTCCCATAACTAATTGCAAATCTATCCCGCGTGCCAGAACAACTTTCACCATTACTGGTAAGTGCCTAAAGCTTCATTCACCTCTTCAGGAGAGAAGTTACTCTCAAAACCCATAGTTGGGACTTGCACAAAAGCTCAATTACCTCTGAGGGCTAATACTACTCCTGGGATTCAGCAGGTTCCCACTAACTTACATGTGGAAAAGGTATGTGCCATCAATAGAATGGAGAAGAGCATCCTACTCACTTAAACACATCCCTGCAGCTGCACAGAAAGCATGCAGCAAACCAGAAATTTCCTCTGAGATGCATTCACACTGAATGCAAATCAAACATTTCCAAGAAAGCCTTGATTAAGTCCTGGAGACAAGCCAGATAGAAAATGAAGCACTTCTATGAAAATTATAGTCACTGATTCATTTCTATTGGCTGCAAAGTTGTTTGTTTAAAAACGTTTCATTCCCACCACACATTTGAAGTAAACAGGTACACAGAAAGCTTTAGGACTTCTTCATCCTTTCCCCTTTCTCCCTATTTCCTCCTCACCTCCCCCAGTTCTTAATCTTCTCTCAGCAGCTTGCAAATAGTACCTCCTTCTGCCACTGCACATTCACCAATTCCCTCCTTCCAGTAGAACTGGGGACAAGCATGAGCTGGGCATAGAATCACAGAATGGTTTGGAGTGGAAGGGATCCTGAAGATTCCAACACTCTGCCATGTGCAGGGACACCTTCCACTATCCCAGGATGCTCAGAGCCCCATCCAACCTCGCCTGGGACACTTCCAGGAATGGGGCAGCCACAGCTTCTCTGGGCAACCTGTGCCAGGGCCTCAGCACCCTCACAGCAAAGACTTTTTTCCTAATATCCAATCTAAACCCACTCTCTTCCAGTGTGAGGCCATTCCCCCTTGTCCTGTCACTTCAGGCCCTTGTCAAGAGTCTCTCTCCATCTTTTCTGTAGGGTCCCTTCAGGCACTGCAAGGCCACAATGAGGTCACCCCAAAGCCTTCTCTTCTCCAGGCTGAACAATCCCAATTCCTTCAGCCTTTCCTCCCAGCAGAGCTGCTCCATCCCTCTGATCACTTTGGTGTCCCTTCCCTGGTTCAGCACTAAAAGCAGAAGGAAGTGGTGACTTGAATGGCCTCAGCATTTCAGAAGGGGTTGGTTTTCCTACAAGGTGGCTACATACCATACCTGCTACATCCACTTATTTATCACAGGGATTTTATTTTGTTTGCTTGCTTTTGAGCAAAATTTTCTTGGGGAAGATAAACCACTCTGTACAGTCTGCAAAAATGGGTAGTTTTCAGACAATTCAACTTAATTCATAATTCATCCTAACTGATGATACAAGGAGTCTGTCTAAGCTAGTGCATGTTAGTGAAAAAGTAAAACGACCACAATGAATCACTTAACACATCTTCATGTGAAGTGCGAAGAGCCTTCCTAGGACAGCTATTCCTGTTCTGTTGCAGCATGGTGAGTCCCAGCCCCAGCCTAGCACACACACACCCTGCCGTGGGACTTTCAAGGCAAGATCTCAGTCACCTTTGGAATCACAGAACAGAGCCACAGAATCATTAATGGTGGAAAGGATACCCCAAATCATTGAGTACAACCTTTGAACGGTCCTCACCTTGTCAAGTGACGCATTCAGTGCCACATCCAGGTGTTTCTTGGACACCTCCAGGGATAGAGACTCCGCACCTCCCTGGGGAGTCCCTTCCAATGCCTGACCACCCTTTCCAGGAAGAAATTCTTCCTGATGTCCAACCTGAACTTCCCCTGGCACAGCTTGAGGCCGTTTCCTCTCATCCTGTCCCTTATTCCCAGGGAGCAGAGCCTGACCCCCCCGGCTGTCCCCTCCTGTCAGGGAGTTGTGCAGAGCCAGAAGGTCCCCCCAAGCCTCCTTTTCGCCAGGCTGAGCCTCCCCAGCTCCCTCAGCCCCTCCTGATGCTCCAGCCCCTTTCCCAGCTCCGTTCTCTTCTTTGGACACGCTCCAGCCCCTCTGTCCATCTTGCAGTGACAGGCCCAGTACTGGACACAGCATTTGGGGTGAGGCCCCAGCAGTGCCCAGCCCAGGAAACAGTCATTGCCCTGGTCCTGCTGTCACACCATTGCTGATCCAGCCAGGTGCCATTGGCCTCTTGCCCCCCTGGGTACAGCTTGCTTACATTCAGCCACTGTCATCAGCAGCCACAGGAGAAGGCTGTGGGAGACCCACATAAGACTCTGCTACCACTTACAAGAATGGGCCTCACTTTTGCCCAGCCCCTAACTTTGGATACCCCATTCTTCTCCCGCTCCCCCATTTTCCACCAGCACCACCAGTCTTCCAACTCCATGGTGACTGAATCCACAGGCTGATGAAGCTGAAAGCTGAGTTTTCAGCCAGGCTCGGGGAGCTGATCTGAGTCACAGCACAGCTTCCAGAACACCCAAGGAGATTTGAGCTTGTTGGGAATGTCAGCTGAGCACAGGCAGAGGAACTGCTCCTTTTGGCGGTACATCACACATAACTTAGTTGGGGTGAGCTGGCTGTGAAGCCACATTCCCAGTCAAACACTTCTCTTACCTCAGCTCCAACAGCTGCAGCCACAGAGCAAAATCCATGGAGCCAACAGGTTGCAAAGCTCCCCAGCCTAAGGATCACATTTTCATTTATCTTTGTACAGCCCCCAGAACCAAAAGGCACCCCAGCTCAAGTGACACTCTTGAGCTAGCTCAGCTTTCAAACTTTTAATTATTGCAATAATTTCTCCTAGATTCATGCTGATCATGCCACATCAGAGTGCAGCTCTCGCTTCCCTGCAGAAAACAGACATATGTTTCATGAGCATTTTTCACTCCTAAGCATACCCTGTCCCAAATAACCAAGATCTTGGTTCTTTTCCCTCTGAACCCTATCAGGGCTTTCTGCTATCTGCTGTGTCTGTGACAGATGCTTGTGTAACTGACAGATCAAGCTAAATATAAGATACCAACACCCCCGTATGCTCCAAACATTCCAAGTTTAGTACTCCTATTGTAAGTGAGGCCTAAATATAGCAAGATAAACCAAAAACATCTTTTATGTTGAAGTATTAAGATTGATGACACCTCAACACAAGTCCTCCAAAGCTCAGCAGGGACAACAGGAGGGGTCAACATCTCCTGAGGGTGTTATTTGGAGATGAAAGCAACATTGCCAAGGCTGTAGCAAACCCTTCACCCAAGTGAGGGTACTCTGCTCTGAAGCAGCACAGCTTAGCTGTGTTTACCACCATGGGTACAAACCCAGAGTGCCATGGAAGCTCCCTGTTGGAGAGCGGCACTCTGCAAGCAGCATCAGCCCAGCCTGTGAGGGGACTGACACATTTTCTAGTCCTGTAGGCCAGAAAAGCTGTCCTGTTCCCCCCCAACCAAAGCCACAAGGCTCCCATGTCCGCAGGGACAGGGAAATAAAGGAACAGAGGCCCTCTGCAGGGTGAAGGACCCCCAGCAGCACCCGAGCCGCTGTCTCTGGAGAGCTTTTCACCTCAAAGTAACTCACAGCACAGAGGTACTCCAAGTAGCTGCCATTTCACCCAGAAACCCAGGTAGCCACAGGGTAAGCTGACAGCTGCTTAGGCAGGCTATTGGGGGACAAAACACTTCAAATGTGGAAGTGGAACACACCACTGGGCAAACAGCATCAGAGAGGAGGGAGAGGCACATTTAAATAAGGAAAATCAGGTGTCCACACTGGATTTCAGCCAGCTATTCTGTCTTGAGGTGTGTTAGCCACAAGGACCAAAACCTTCTCTTTCTTTTTTTTGTCTCAAAAACACATTGATGACACAAATATTACACTGTTGCACCACTGCAATGCCCAGATGCAATCACAGTGCATCTGATGAACCAGAGCTACAAATACCACAACTTCTTCCTCCAAGTTTCACTTAGGAATCTCCTGTTCAGGCACTGTTTATGTGACAATAGAAATTGTTTTGCGAATTAAAGTGCAACCTAAACTTCATACATATTTTGTGCAGTCCTGCTTCATGCAAACAAACCTGAGTTTTCTCTCCTGACTCTGCATTTTATTTCCACTGAAGACAACGACTGAGCTTTGGGTGACTTCAGCAAGCTCAAGAGCAGAGCTCAAAGGGTTGAACACCTCTCAACAACAGAGAGTTGGCTAAAAACCTAAATGCTCTGCACCATCAACCAGAAAATCCTCCCTCACCTATCAGTTCCTTAAACATAAAGAACGACTTGGCTGAATGAAACAGGGAGGACATTGTGCCTCTAAATAAAAGAGTTCTATCTCTTATTTTGTGACAGGTCCCCCGTCTGCATTTTGATATAAGTTAGGTCCATCGTCTGCATTTTGATATAAGTTAACAAGCACAAATATATCCATACCCCATTTCAAGGAGTAGTCCTGTGCTCAAAAGAGGCAAAAGTACTGACAGCACACATCCAAAATCTACCCAGGAGAGCAAAAGACAAGACTAGGTACAAACACACCTGCAACACAAACCAGATTATGCCTGGTGCCCCCAGCCAGAGCTGAAAGGCAGCTATCAGTCTCTATCAGGAGTGTTGTGGATGCCTCAGGTGATTAGGCTAATTAAGCCCTGTAAGTGCCCTCAGGATTGTGACACCAAGAGCAGGAGGGTAGCTGCAAACTGTAAACAAAGTCACAGAGAACAGGTGGGCAAAATTCCTGCCTCATGTTCACACATCCCAGGCTTCAGAGAGCTGAGAGCCATGGAATGCAAACCCCGGGCACAAGCCAAGGCACAGCCTCTCTCCCCAGAGTGACTGGATGATGCACAGCCCTGAAGTCCTCAGCATTCCCCTGTCCCTGACCTTTCTCCTGCTTCATTCCTGGCACGGGAAGGATAGGAAAGGTGATTTCTGAGCTCCAGCCTGCAGAGCTCAGAGCAATCTGTGATGCCTTGCTCTCTCTCCTGTCCCTTTTTACTGGCTGGAGTTGAGGGAGTTTGGGCTGGGATAATTTTCTTCCCAGGAGCTAGTATGGAGCTGTGTTTCAGATTTGTGCTGGAAAAAGTGTGGATAACGCTAGGATGTTTTAGTTCTTGCTGAGCAGGGCTTGCACAGAGCCAAGGCCTTCTCTGCTTCTCACCAGTGAGGGGGCTGGGGGTGCATAAGGGGTTAGGAGGGGACACAGCTAGGACAGCTGATCCCCACTGGCCAGAGGGACATCTCATACCACAGCACACATGAGGAGGAGGAGGATGTGGGAATGTTGGGAGCGATGGTGTGTGTTTTCCCATGTCAGCATTACACATGATGGAGCCCTGCATTCCTACAGAGAGTTGAACCATGGGGAGTGGTGAATGAATTCCATGTTCTGCTTTGCTTGCAGCCCATGAGTTCTCTCACTTTCACCTTCCAGTTCTCTGCCCCATCCTACTGCAGGGCAGTGAGTGGCTGTGTGGGGCTGAGCTGCCAGCTGAGGCTAAACTATGACAAAAAGTCATCTAGACCAACCTCCTGCTCAGAGCAGTACCACCATCAGTGCTAGACCAGGTCACCCGCAGCTTCATCCAGCTAAATCCTGGACATTTCAAAGGCTGGAGTTGCCCAGCAGCTCTCCAGATGACTCATTCCACTGCTAAACTACTAACGTGGTGACTTTTATTGTTTTTCTCATGTCCATTCTGAACCTCAGTAATTCCACTGGAGACCTCACACAGGGATTTCTCTCCTATTTAATGTCTTTCCTCTTTCAGATAACTCCCAGCCTTATCCACTAAACTCCCACACTAGCACACACTGCCTTGCCCTTACATTTTCAAAGGTTTATATAGGACATACAGCTGTAAAGCTCCTGTTAAATATGACCTAATTTAGTTCCAAGTTTAGCATTACCAGGACATTTTCAGGGAGGGGAATTTCACGGGCCTGTGACTGTGTAGCCATGTGATTTTATGAAATAGCATTCAAGTGCAACATTTCCAGTCAGGCACTCCAGAAGAGGATATTTTCAGAGGCTCGCTGTTTTCTGGGATTTCTGGGGTCCCGAAAGTTACTGAGCACTATGTGGCTGTCTCAAACCAACACAAATTTGTGATTCTATTTCAGGCCTGCCTGCATCACAGAATGCCCACGGAGCTGTCAGACTCCTCGAGCATTATTTCAAAAGCATCACAGAGAGACCGTGCAAAAGGTCAAGAGATCTGAATTCCAGGAGCATCAACTGCAATGCCAGTCCTTCCAAATATGAAAGAAGCAAGCTGGGCAAGTCCTGCCTCTACATTCTCAATGGAAGACAAAAAATTAAAGGCAGCCTGCAAACCATGAGGCTTTAACTGCCCTTGGTCACACTGTGCAGCTCTCTTTGGAGCCAGCAGGACCACAGGAGAAACCACCTCTGAGATGAGGCAGTGGTTCTTGAAGCATCATTTTGCTTTTGAGGGACAAAAAAATCCCCAAATCATAAAATCAATGTTGGATTGTTCATTCTGAAAGAAGAACAAAATGAATGGGCATAAGGAAGCAGGAGATGCAGTGTGGGCGATGCTCAGCACAGCACTTAACAACGCCTCGGAAATTACACTTGGAATATAATTTGGACATAATAAGTGAAATTGTATCAGAGAGCACCAACACCTTGGAGGTGATAAGAGCTTAATTACATCAGTGTAAATACCTGGCTTTCAAAGGAAGGAGGCAAGAGGAATCAGAATGAGAGGGAGCAGCCAGGAAAACCCACAGAGTAAGGACAACATCCGATTCTTCACTGACCAGGACATCAATGCTAAAGGAGAGCCGCGGTTTTCAGAATAATCTGGCATTTTCAGATAATGAAAAGCTGGATGAACCCTGTTACCTGGCATGGCCAAGCTGCCCATGTCCTCTGCAGGGTTTCTCTCCATGGGGAAGTGAGTGAGTAGGCAGAGAGCCCCACTTTAGATGGGGAGCTACAGAAACAGCTTTACAGCCACACCACAAATGAAGTGCCCGGAAGTCAATGAACTAATTTAAGCTACAGCTCCTCTGCAGACATAAGGTCCATGTCTACACAGTGCCTTAAATAGCACACAGTATAGATTCTCCAGCTGGCCCCATGTAGAGAAACTGCACACAGAGAGAGAGGGAGAAATCATGCCTCAAATTACTGCATTGATTCCTGGGATCATCTCTACTGCAAGCACAGAAGGAACCTGGAACAATTCCATTCAAGTGTGACAAAAAACGACTTAAAGGGCTTTGTTTATGAAGAAATTATTTCTGCCCTAATTTTACTCCCCTTTTTGCTTTCAGAGATCTGCCCAGTCTCTCCCAGACAAAATGTTGCATCAGGTCAAGGAAAAGAAGCCAAAGAGAGTGACAGACAACTGTCATGCACTTGGGAAGAACCAAGGAGAAGAGTGGGAATTAACTGTCACTATAGAGAAAAATCACAGGAAAAAGAAAATGTGGGATGCCACATTTCCCAGTGATTAAACCCTTTCTGAAGATGTTTGAATGGCAACAAGGATTGCTGAGGATTTTTTGCCTCTCATACAAAACTGGGAACTCAAAGGTCCCATGCTCAAAGGACTGGATTTTTATATCTTAGATGTATTAATCAAGAGTTACTCTGAGATAATATTAAAATACTTTCTAGAATGGGCAAGCAGGAGTTCATTGAGCAGGGAATTTCTTTAGGCCTCATCACTATGCTGATGAGATTCCCATTACTAGAAACTTATGGTTATAAGCCATGTAAGCCCTGAAAAAGATCAAAATATTAATCATTTTGCCTGACTAAAAACTATCCATCAAAGCCTTGTTCGGCAATAAAATGGGATAAAAATGGAGTTATCTTGTCTATAAAACATTGATGTTCAGGGAGTCCCTGAAGACTCTGGGATTTCTGTTGACCCCCCTCCCCCCCCGCAGTGAGTTCTGTTCTTTCTACACGACTCTCTGTTCTCTCTGCTCTCTCCCCCACCGCAAGCAGAGAAAGATTTAGCTGAACTGGAGCTGTGGGAGGTGGTACCCTCTGGAAAAACTGAGCCTGTGCTGCAGCAGCTCTACACAATCCCCTTTTTGGCAGGAAAACAGTCAGCTTCACAGGTAATGATTTAATAAATCAGGGAGCTCACTGGAATGAAGTCTGCTAAATGTGTGAACAGTTCTTTCAGTTTCCTTTTACACTCCAAAAAGAAAAGAGGTACTTGTCCATAGACTAGAAGACAAAATAGTTTTTTATTTGAGGATTTTTTCTTCTTTTTGAACAGCCAAATCTTTTCTTCTGCCAACAAGAGAACTCTCAGGTGTGTTGCCAAAAATTCTGGAGAAAAGAGAAAGCTTCTACTTCAAATCATGTCTTTTCATGTTTGAAAAATCTTTTCAGATAGTTTTTTCTAGTTGAGAGATATTTATATTGTTGAAAGTAATTAAACTGAGGAAAGTGAAAGCTCTTCTCTCTTCTACATCAGCTGGTGGTTGGTGAAAACATCACCATCACTAACTCCAGAATATTGATGGAATATCCTTTAGGCCAAAGTTTCATGTCTCTTCCATCTAACAAGCAGGGAAGTGAGCTCTGTTCTGTGGCACACCTGCTTTGTGTGACTCCAGACCTCTTCATTTTCCCTGACTTTTACTCACACCAAAACTTCTGCAACTGGACCAAAACTAACACCCCTCCTTCCACTCCTCAGGAAATCAGACTGCAGCTCAGAAGATTCTCTAAACCAGAAGAATCTAAGCTTTTTTTTTTTTCCCCCTGATTCTGCAGCAACTGCTGGTCCCAGATGAGGACTCCCAGCCTGTAACTTTGTCCATGTTCTTTTTCATAGACAATGACGGACTAGAACGGGGATATAAGTGATTTGTAACAGTGTGTTCCAGTGCAGAGTTTGTCCTTTGTGCCTGGATTTTTACAGTGGCAGCATCTCCTTCACGCTGCCATCAAATCACAGTGATGTTTCCACTCTCTCCTCAGGCTATGATGAATGTAATTTTCCAATGTTTGCCTGAATCCCACACAGCACTAATCAGCAATTATCAAAAGCAGCAAACACAAATAATTAAGATATTTCCATGGCATGCAGGCACAGTCTTCTCTAGGATGTGTGCCTCACACTGCCATGGGTAGAAATGTCTCTACCACTCAGGAGAAACCCTGAGGGGAAGAGCAGCTTTACGTCCCTGCCTTGACCCCACCTCAAGCAAAACAGTGTGGGTGAGGCATGAAAGTGATTTTATATTTTCATATGAAATAAGGGGCTTAAAAGTGACCCCCTCTGTTCCATAACCATCCTTGTAAACAAGGGGAAGCCCAACCAGGGCATGCAACAGCATCAAGTGCCTTTAGTGTCTGACATGATCATATGTGCTGTGGCAGATCAATTGGTGCCCTTCCTCCCCTTACTCCCAACTGCTCCCAAACACAGCCCCAAACCAAGAGATTTCAATCTCCCTTGTACTGACACATCATTTCCCAGTCACATCTCCCTGTTTGCTCTGGTCTGGGCTCCTCAGCCAGCCTCCATTTCTGTAATGCGCTGCAGCCAGGGGCTCCTCAAACTCTGACGTGGAGGGTTTATTTTCATTAACGTGTAATATTTCCTCCCACTACAATTAGAGGGATACTAAATAAGCACGCTTACATATTCAAGAGTGCTTATCTCAACTTCCCAGGAATAATCAGGCGATCTGTGTGAGCATACTGAATGGGTGGGAATGCTTGCTGAAAAGCCTACACACCCCGCTCCCCTCTCCTCTCCCCAGCATATTTTTGCTGCTGCAATCACCATTCCAGTTTGGACCTGCTGTAAAGTGGCAGGGGTTAGAGGAAATCACTGGACCTACAGCAGCTCCCATAACCTAAGACCATTTATTCATACAAGGTACTTACAAATGGAGCAGGTTTGATTTGACCACTGGTCTACCAGAAGTCCAGACCTGAGACCCTTTCTTCCCAGAACGTGCATCTTATTCAAATCTCTGCTTTAATCTTTCTATGTGTAAACCTGCACAGAACTGACTCCATTCAAGTGACTTGAATCAGCATCAGCTCAAACAGGTGACCCCATGTGAATAATTACTTAAGGGACAAGAAACATGAAAGATTTTGCCTCCAGATTTTGCATTTTGGTTCTTGACCAAGGCCTTTTAACCATATA
>VYZT01028729.1:3361-25438 GCA_013400735.1 Pomatostomus ruficeps | reverse complement strand
CATTCCATTCCATTCCACTCTATAGTGTTCTCTTCTACAGGACTGGAAATAAGTATTGCTCCTGGATTTTATGTACTTTTCTCAAAATTTTGGGGGAGAAAAGAATTGTAGAATTTCACTCTGAAATATTTACTTTTCACCTTACTGCAGTTCTCTGCATTAATGAGACTTCTTAAAAAACTTGATTGCAAAGTCTGTCCTAGGAGACAACATTAAAATCTTTCTTGGATTGGAACTGGAGGGAGCTTGTACTAGATGCAGCTTGTACTAGATAATATCCAGGGTAAAATCCAGTGTAGCTAGGAATGAAAACCAATTGACCTCAAAACCAAACGGAACAGATAATGGTTAGTTCTGAGAGTAAAATCCTTTCAAAGAAATATACAGCAACTGAAATAAAAATGGTTCTGCAAAGCAATATACCAGCTATTAAAATACAGAATATAATTTTTTCTTCCCTCTTAGGAGATAAAAAATGATGACTCGAGCCCTCACGAAATGGCACAGGAATCCATTTTTACTGGTCACTGAAACTATTTATAACTAAATCCCTTCTTTATTTTCCATGGGTATGAACCAAAAAGTTACACAGGCGAAAAAAACAATGTATCTATAGAAGTTAGCTACTGTGAAGCCAAAATAGCTACTTTAATTTTTCAAACACCTGATTTTTCAAACAAGATAGGAGTATATATTTTCAATTCTTACTTTTGCTCCAGATGTAGCCTTATCCCATTTTAACTATAACCTTTGAGTGGTTTTATACAGTGCATTAAATGGTAAGACTAAAGTTTTCCCATCTATGGGTTGATCTTTCACTATTTTATGACGTTGTTTTCATGTGCTCCACTGATGTCAAGTGATGATATCCTTCTCAAATTTTTCAGCATTCTAGTTCCCAAGACTTCATAGAAACACTGTATTTTTGAAATTAATTTGATATGACTCTTTTGGATGAGAATCTGATTTCCTTTCTATCGCTCTAAAAAATTAATTTAAGAAAGATGCCTTTAATACTATTGTGTAAAATGTTTCATAAACTAGCCACTAAAAAAAAAAATTTGGTTTGGACTTTTGGTTTTCAGTGGTGAGTTTTTTTGGTTTGGTTGGGTTTTGTTGTTTTGTTTGGTTTTGTTTTTGTTTTGGTTTGGTTTTTTGGCAGCAGGTTACCGTCACACAGTCACAAAGTCATAAATTGTTCTGATGTTTCTTTTTGGTTTTTTTTTTTATAGAAGCATATAGTTTTTGAGCACTGAAGAATAATTATAAATTAACGTTAGAACGGGGAAAAACAGCTTTCTAAAGGTATTGTTGAAAATAAGAGTCCCAATAAAATATTAAAACCAACTCCATGGAATTAGATAAAACTGAGAAATCTACATCCTGTCAAGGCCATTAGCCTTCTCTGAGTGCACCAGCCCAGGGCTGCATGAAGTCACTACCTATATCCTGCATGCCTAGTATGCTATCATCTCTCCAAAGAAACTTGCAAAACCATCCTTCCCCTTCACAGAACGTTTGTCCCCAGGTGAGTGCCTGTGAGTGTTTGAGGCATTCTTCTTTCTGAACCATCCCCTTGATCCGCAGTACGCTAATGACTATGAAAATCAAACTGGACAGTCCAGGGTGCTTTTCATGATACATCGAGTTATTGTCTGAGGAAATAAATTTTAAAGCTGAGAAAAATCACTAGATCGTTAACCTGTTTTCACAGTGTATCATAAGCATTATATTTCACCCAGCTAGCCCCCTAATAGATTTCTGAGATTAAACATTGATAAAAGGCAAAGAAGTCCCACTGTTCCAGTCATAAAGATTTTTTAATACAGATAGCCTCTGCATGGTCCTATTCAACTTCTCAGTTAGGAAGACTATTTTTTACACCATAGATCAAAGTTCTAATTCACACAGAGCATGCATCCATAGATGCTAATTAAAACTTGAAAGGACATTAATAAGCTGGCATGTTGTTTAAACTGTCACTAGTTTTATTATAAACTATATATTTTAACTCAATTAGAAGTTGCAAAAAGTATTACTAGCTGAACATTTTTTGTTATGTGGAATATCCTATTAAATTATCATAATAGTTTCTTTGGCTTTTAAAATAGAAGCAGCTGCAACTTCTGTTATTGTTACTGAGAGAAATTAAGATGTAGCTTCTGTTCATTCTCCAGTACAACAATTTAAATATAGGCTAAATCAGCTGTAATTATTTTTATCTCCAGCCGCTTTGGTAGCAAGCAAGTAATGTTAAACCATATGTTCACAGTTAGGATGTTCAGGAAGGGAGCTGCCTCTGTCAGCAGTTTGTACATCAGCTGCACTTGTGCCATGTTTTGCCACCTTGTTGGGTGAAGAGAACGAATGTAAAGAAGAGTCATCTGCAGATAGTGAACCGATGACCAAGCATCAAGTTTAATGAGAGCATTGAGAGCTATCAGGTGTCGCACTGTATGGACACAATGAAAAACCAAGAGAGCCAAGAGAGAGCCAAAAGAGAGAGCCAAAAAAGAGAGAGCCAAAAGAGAGAGGGCAGAACCTTCTGACCTTTATTTTTATGTTCTTAGAAATCACCGTGGATTGGAGGTAGAAATTACCACCTCTCAATCACACTGGTCAAAGGACAAATCCATCACATGTCTCCACCTACGAGAATGGAATGAAAACAACAAGGACAGTTAGCAAAAACATGGCCATGTTTACAACAGCATGCGTGAGAAAGTACTACAGCAAAGAGAAACATTGAAAACTGCAAAACTCAGGACAACAATCAGGTGCAGTTGG
The DNA here is from genome assembly GCA_013400735.1 of Pomatostomus ruficeps. Classification (NCBI taxonomy): domain Eukaryota; kingdom Metazoa; phylum Chordata; class Aves; order Passeriformes; family Timaliidae; genus Pomatostomus; species Pomatostomus ruficeps. The sequence goes on along the minus strand of VYZT01028729.1, from coordinate 22,651 downwards.
AAGGGGCAAATGGCACAGGTGAACTCATCCACTTACCTCCAAACTAACGCTGACAGTAAATCATAAAGAAAGTTGGGAAATGCTTAGACTAAACACCTAGAAACAGAAGCAAAAAGGGAAAACTAAATGCTTTAGTCTAAGACCCTGACAGCCACGGTGAATGATTTTACTTTTTGGGATGCCTTTCACAGTAAATCAGGACAAAACATGATGGCTTTGGGGTAGAGTTAATATTCTACATGGAAGTTAATATTAGACTATGTTTTGGATTTGTGCTGGAAACAGTATTTATAATATAGAGATCTTTTTGTTACTGCTGAGCAGGGCTTACACTGAACCACAGCCTTTTTTGCTTCTTGTATTGCCCTCCCAGTGAGGAGACTGGGAGCTGGGAAAGGACACAGCTGGGACAGCTGACTCCAAAGGATCAAAAGGATATTCCATACCATATGGAATCATCCTCAACGTATAAACCTGAGGGAAGAAGGAGGAATAGGGGATCATTTGGCATTATGGCATTTATCTTCTCAAGTAACTGTTACCTGTGACAGAGTCCTGGTTTTGGGTGATGGCTGAGTACCTGCCTGACAATGGGAAGTACTGAATGAATCCCTTGTTTTACTTTACTTGTGTGCACGCTTTTGTTCTCACTATTAAACTACCTCAATCTCAATACATGAGTTTTTCCACTTTTTCTCCTCCAATTCCCTTCCTCATTGAACCAGTGAAGGAGAAGTGAGCGAGCAGCTGTGTGGTACTTGATTGCTAGCTGGGTTTAAAACATGAAACATGGGTTGGTATTTGTGTTTATAGATATAGCTTGCATTTAAAAAGGAATGAACTAAGGCTAGAATTCTAATTTTGTCATTTATAATAAAATCTTTAAAAAACATTTAGTTTCCAGTTTGCTCTTCCTCCTAATGTCCCTCTGTCTCACCTGAAAACTCCATCACAAGGAATCCTACTGCTGAAACAGGACTAACTGTGCAAATTGCTGTCATTTGAGTCCATGAAGTCACGGAGACTTTTAGTTTGTTAAGTTTTGGTGTTTTTTTACTTCAAGTATGAGATGATGTGCTGATGAATGTAAGATTCCTCCTATGTTACACTGATTTGCTCTTTTTCCAAATAGTTTCCATCTGATCTCTTTTCAACTGTAGTTCTTACCCCAGGCTCATCCTCCTTGCCTCAGTAATTTTCAGACTTTGGATATCTCATTTTGCTTCCTCCAGCTTCTCGTCTGGCTTTTTACTCACACAGGCTAGTTTGAGCTTATTTGACCGATTTCCATTTTTCCTTATTCCATACAAACTTTACTTTAAATTTATCATGTAATTGTTCGTTGATATAGTTTCTATCCTCCTTATTCTGGTCTCATCAAACAAATATTTCCTTTGCTTTCTGCATGTTTTAATACCCAGGTTCTTTGTACAACCAGTCCAGTCCAGCTCCCAGCACTATCTTCTTTTTCCCAATGATGTGTTCTGATATAGCCTAAGACTTTTTCATCAATTTACCTTTGCCCTCTTTTTATTCACAGCAATTATTCCAGATACCTTCTTTGCCATGTTCCTTAGTCCTGAGAGAGGAAAGTCTTCTTAGTCTCTTTGAGGTATTTAGATTATTCACAAAATGTAGCATTTCAGTGCTTAAAAGGAGATTCTAAGTGGTCCTATCCTTGGGCATGTTCTTATGTAGAAAGTATGCAGGAGGATAGTGTGAAATATGGATAAATTTAGCAAACCATCAGTCATCCACTTTTTTACTCTTCTCCATGCAGTCTGACACTACATCTTACAATGGTGGTAGAAGAAAATGTTACATTCTTGTCTGAATCAAAATGAGGCAAAATAGATGTATTGCAATTTCTGTGTAGAACATTAGAAATTAAGATTAGAATTAGAAATTAGATTAGAAATTAAGAACAATATAAGCAATTACCAAGACTGGTTATCTTAGAAGTGTCTAGTGGAAATCAGAGTGCAAAATAACAAAAGGCACAAGTAATCCCCTAAAGTAAACCATGCAAGGCAAGTCAGAAGGATACTTTCATAACATCCTTGCTGTCCTTGCAGTCCTTGCTTGCCCCTTCTTCCAAAGGCTATAAACTCTCTTTTGTTGCTGAGTTCCAGTCAAGACTCTCTGTGCAGCCAGGGCTCTGTGCAGCCAGGACGGTTTTTTTCCCTGCCAGCTTGTTTTTCAGCACATGGACACCACCTGCTCCTGTGACTTTAAGACTTCCTCCATGAAGAATGTCCATCTTTTCTGGACTCCTTTGCCTTTCCAGGAATGCCTCTCAATGAACATTGTCTCCTAAAAAGTCTGCCCTGTGGGAGTCCAAGGTAGTAGTTCTGTTAACCAGCATCTAACCCACCATGTTCCTACTTAGGTTTTCATGGGCTCTTTTTCTATTGCATTCCATTAACCTATAGAATTTCTTGTTTTAAAAGTGTTATTCAACAGTTACTCTGAAATAAGATATATATGTCACATTTATTTATATATATATAATTTCTGAGAGAAAGGGATAGATATAATAGATAGATATATGCAACATTTCCTGATGTGAACCTGCACTTGGAATGGCTGTTAAATACATCAAAGAGACAGTAGCTACTTCCTGGACTTTTTTTTCCCTTTTTTTTGTTTAATTCACTTGTTTTGTGATGGTTGGCTATTACTCATACATATTAATTGCCACTGTTACTGCCCAATTATTGTAACTACAAAATCTATTTTAAAAAAATCCTTATTATAAGTAGGCAATGAAATGCATTCCTTAGAATAAGTTCTACTTTGAGTAGAAATTACTTTCACTACTGAAAAACAGACTTAGTCAGTGTCTATAAAACACACCTTAAAAGAATGAACATGCCTGCTTAGACTGCCTAATGCTTTGGGACACTATTGATTCATGTTTTTCTTAAGAGATAATGCAGAATAATATAAACTAATATTAAAAATTACTTATTTGAGGGAAAAACTGAAAGGATACTTTTATTAGCTGTAGACTTAGTCTGTATTTCCTATTAAAAGCCAACCAAAATGCTTCTTTTAACCTGTCACTTAGAGAGCAGAAACAATATGCCTTATAGCTTACAACATTCTATTCTGCTAAAAGTCTGTGGCTGAGATTTCTCCCTCTTTTCCTTCTCCATAATGTTATACTCTACCAAACGTGGCCTAGTATTTAAGTGTTGTTTACAGGTGTGAACAAAGAATGCTTTACTGTTGGTGAGTTGATGAGGACAGACCGCTTTAACTGTGTTTATGTTTTGTGCAGAGCCAGATGGAAGATTTGATCAACAGCCCACACTATAACTAGTTGTGGGAGAGAGTTTGCTCTGAAGAGTAGGGCCTTGCCATAGTCAGGCTATGGAAAGAAAGGAGAGTATTCAGGAAATCCAGTGGTCTGTGAGGATAAAAGCTAAGACATAACATATGAGGTCACAGCCGCGTGATTTTCAATTCCATGAATTTTTTCTGTCTGATAGGACTGGAGATGTACATTTTTAAAAGGTTTTTTTTCAATTATAAATGGTGAGCCTAGTTCCACAAGCTTTGTCATGATTTTGTGGTTTGTTGGCTCAGTTACAAAGCTCCAACTTGTTCTAAGTTTATTACTAAACCTAAACTTTTGTAGGTGCTGTGTATTTGACTTTCATCTCTTGTCTTGTATTGCTTGCTCCCTAATATGACGTTGTATTGTCTGTTGTTATTCATCTCCTGTGAGCTGAAAATTTATTCCCTTTCGTAAAGCAGCAGGTATGGTTTTTCAAGCTGAGTTTGACTTATGGCTGTTAACAGGAAAACATTTTCCGCTTCATCCACTTTTCTTCAACAAAAAAAAAAAAAAAAAAAAAATGAAAAAGTTTGGTAAAAAAGAGATGTGAAAATGAAAGGTTTACCATCTATAAATAAAAAGGGACTGATGATACCTTTTGTATTTACTAACACTAGCAGTGTGCAATTTCTCAATCTTGTGTGACTCTGCTTTTGTTCCCTCTGGCAAGAGGAAAAGACTTGAGCTCTGCATGGATTGCAGGGCTGAGCCTCATCTGTTTTAGTGGGGCTTTGTGCAATGCTGAGGATCTGTCTTCATAAAAATGTTTTATAGAACTGAAATCTCAGGTCAAGGAGAGGCTTCATTCAGCACCCGTCACAGAGATGCTCTTACTGCTATTAGCTGGTTTCAAGACCTCTTAGATAAGAATTCAATATTCTGTCAATAATTGTATTTATAAACTCTGTGTTACAGTTAATTTGTTGGTGGACTCAGGTTGAGAGAAATGCCAATGACTATAAGGCCAGATATAAGTGCCTTACTAGGACAAGAAATGTCTTCTTCAGGAGATGGACAGCTTTATCACAGAATATGCTGACTTGGAAGGGACCCACAAGGATCATTGAGTCCAACTACTGGACCTGCACAGGACAACCAAAGGTAACGTCATGTGCCTGAGAGCCTTGTCCAAATGTTCCTTGAGCTCTGTCAGGCTTGGTGCTATCACCACTTCCCTGTTCCAGTGCCCAAGCCCCCTCTGGGTGAAGAACATTTTCCTAAAATCCAACCTAAACCTCCCCTGACCCAACTTCAGACCATTCCCTCAGGTCCTTTCATTAGTCATCACAGAGAGGAGTTCAGTGTCTTTCCCCTCCTCTTCCTCTCATGAGGGAGTTGCCGACTGCAATGAGGTCTCCCCTCAGTCTCCTCCACTGAGAACAGACCAAGTGACCTCAGCTGCTCCTCATACAGCTTCCCCTCAAGGCCCGTCACCATCCTCATTCCCCTCCTTTGGACACGCTCAAATACTTCAATGTCTTTCTTACATTGCAGCACCCAAAACTGCCCCCAGCACTCGAGGTGAGGCCGCCCCAGTGCAGAGCAGAGCGGGACAATCCCCTCCCTTGCCCGGCTGGTGATGCTGTGCCTGATGCCCCCCAGGACACGCTTGGCTCTCCTGGCTGCCAGGGCACTGCTGACTCAGATTCAACTTTCTGTTGACCAGGACACCCAGGTCCCTTTCCACAGCACTAGTTTTCAGCATCTTATGCCCCATGTTGAGCAAAGGTTAGCTGTCTCTGTCTTCTGTGATGGACTTAGCTTGTGCCATAATATGGATTTACAGAACGTGTTTACAAATATGCACAAGCCTGTTAAAAGAGAACAAATGAAAATCAAAGTAATATGAACATTTTTTTTACCAGAAAGCATCAATACAAATATAGATGTTCTTAAAAATATTAATGCCATAGAAAACCTACCCCTCCATCCATTTGATTTCTGCTTATAGATAAAGATCAGACTTTACAAGGATGGATTACTGGTCCCTTTTTAAAAAAAGTAATCCATTAAAAGGCTCCATCTCAGTTCAGGTCAGAATAATCAGACATGGCCTGAATTATACTGTGGTTGTGCCTGGATCTGGTCCTGTCTCAAGCTCTCCCTGCACAGTCACTGAACTTTCATGGATTAACCTCAGTCCTGACTTGTTGATCTTGCCTTTGGTTGAAGATCACAGGACTGTTGTTGGAACCCATTGCTATCACCATCTGACACTGCTTATCCTGCTCAGGTGCTGAAAGATAATGCCCTGGAAGTGATGGCATTGCCTGTGCTGTCATAGTTGGTTCCTTAATCATCCTTCCTTGAATTGCAGCCTCATGCTTGCTGTCCTATAACAGAAGTTTCCAAAACCAAGTAACCACCTCTGCAATGAAATCATTAGCTAAAGCTCATGCCAGTCAATAACAGAAGCAGGAAAAGGCATGGGCAACTGTCTGTGATCTATTTGAGCTTTATGATGTACACACTGCTCCTCCTGTGAGTAACTGGCCGCTAGAGTGGTACAGCCTTGTCCTGGGCAGAGACTCCCAAGTTCAAGTGAGAAGCAGTGTTGGAGTCTAATTCCCTCTGATCAGGTCCTTTTAGATACTCCATGTATGGAGGATAAAATGTTTAACTTATTGTCGTGGGTTGATTTTATGATGATAAAAATTCCTTAATTGCCTGCTTTATGCCCGGGAAACGGCTGCTGTAGCTTTAAGAGGGACCCAGGGGATGAGGCGTGGTTGGGTTTGGTCTCTGCTCTCCAGTGTGCTCTGGAGGGAGTCGGGGTCGGGGTGAGGGCAGCCTTTCCTTTCAGCACGGGCTGGTGGACGGACCACGTGGCCGGTATCTCTGACCACAGGGCCTGATGTTTCTGTGAGGTTTGCCTGCTTGTTTTGGGGTTTTTTTTTTGTTTTTTTTTTTTTTTTTTTTTTTTTTTTTTTTTTTTTTTTTTGGTTTTTTTTTTTTTTTTTTTTGGGGTTTTTTTGGGGTTTTTTTTTTTTTTTTTTTTTTTTTTTTTTTTTTTTTTTTTTTTTTTTTTTTTTTTTTTTTTTTTTTTGTTTTTTTTTTTTTTTTGGGGTTTTTTTTGGTTTTTTTTTTTTTTTTTTTTGGTTTTTTTTTTTTCCTCCTGCTCTGTTGTGGGAAGCCCAGAGCCACTCTTTGCCATGCCAGGACCCGGTTAGGGGCTGGCCCCAGCACGGACCAGGCAGCGCCAGTGAGAAATCCCGGGAGATGCCTCTCTCTGCCACGTTCCAGAGCCGAGCTGCTACTGACCAGCTGCCGCCGTGATTTTTGCCGCTGCTCCGGCGCGGTGGGGTGGACCGGGATGCTGCATTGCTTCTCTGGCTGGATTGGAGCAAGAGGGTTTTTTTTCCCCTTCCCCTAGTCTGGAGTTTGTACCGGTAAACTCCACCAACTTCCCCTACTCCGAGGAGGAGACCCACGCCAGAAATCCTATAGGTTCCCCGCTGCAGTGCGAACTCTTTCCTCCCTGTCCCTGAGGAAAAAGAAGGGCAGCTGCCAACTCTGCCTCTTGGCCACACGGTCCGGTGGGTGGTGGAGGTTAAGGTTTTGAAAATCTCAATGTCTAGCATTTATTCAGTCCTTTTCTGTGCCTTGCAGGTACCCTTTTGGGTTTTTTTCTTCTTTGCTAATAAACAGTTTGGGTTTTTTTTTTCCACTTCTATCCACTGGTATCTATTTCTCTCATTGGCAGAAGAACAGGGAATTATTGTAGCCCTCCCTCTTTAGAGAAAACGGTCATTCCAGGGCGTCTTCTGAAATTTGTCTTGAAACAGAGACACTTAGTCCAAGTTAATGCTACACAGTGGATTTTTGGAACTTAGACCAAAATGATAGTTAATTTTTGAATGAATACAGAATTTATATGGCAAAAGTTTGGTGAAGGAGAATTGTGAAACAGGAGGGAATGAAGGTAGAGGCGGGTTTACTGAAATGCACGGACACAGGATAGATATCTTTCACCTGGTGTTCCTCGTAGAAGTTAATTACAGCAGTATCTCAAGTCTTGGCATCTTATCCTTGCAACCTTCCATGCTGAATGACTGATACTTGAATATGGAGCCTGCAGTTCTGCCACTACTCTGCACAGGCAGGCTCTGGCCCCACTCTTTCTTGAGTCCTGCTCACAGAACAGTCTGCAACGGATGGCCATGAGGATTTCAGCATCTCTCTCACTTGTGACAGCACTTCTGGTGTGGTGTGTTTGATTTTGGACTTCTCAGTGCGAGAAATACAGTGATGTTCTGGGGTGGATCAAGAAGAGGGCCACGAATATGGTTAGTGGGCTGTAGCATGCCATGAAATCAAGAGACTGAGATATATGGACTTATCCAGTTTCAAGAACTGGAAGTGGAGAGGAAATTTTACATCTGACTACAACTCCCTGTTGGGAGACCATGTTGAATACAGGGTCAGACTCTCTGTGAAGGTTCACAGTAGAAGGATAAGATACCAAATACACGGGTTGATGTAAGGAATTTTTTTACCATGGGGATGTTCAAACACTGGAACAAATACCTCAGGAGGTTGTGAGATCTTTAGAATTCAACTGAACATGGTCCTGAGCCAGCTGCTCTGACTGGCCTGGCTTTTAGCAATGTCTTGGACAACATGCCTTCTGGAGCTCCCTTCCAATCTGGGACATTCTGATCCCATTTCCTTTCTTGGAGAAATGTCACATGCCAGAGGTTTAGTTGATGTAAATTGCAAATAATACTCTTAAAAGGAAGAACTTTGAAGAACTGAAATTAAGAAAGGATTTGCCTATTTGATAAATTGTCCAATTGGTGAAGATTTTTAGTCTCAATAATGGAAAAAGAGGCAGTTTTATGGGGGGTATTTATCTAAGACAAATGCATTGAATATTTAATATATTTAAAACCTGCAATTTTTAGTAATGGTAAGATGTAATAAAAGCAAGCTACAAAGTCTGTATAGGTTGAAAATATGGTTTTCTTCAAGAAGCAGCTATTGTATTAGTCTCCACAAGCACCTTATAATTTTTACATTGAGTTTATTCTTCAGTTCTCTACTTACTATATATAAGCCTTAGTTTACATAGAAAGCTTTTATCTGCTTTGTCAGAAAAAAATTTGTTCGAACAGAGTTTTTTTAAAGTCTTATACATCAAGAATGATGATGAAAGTAAAGAACTTTTCATCACTTACATGAACAGTGAGAAACAGTCATGTCTTATATCAAGTAAATAATTTACGGCAATATAAATATTCTTTTGATCATGTACTTCTGGTAATGTACTCCATTTCTGATTTGCATTATATCAAACATAGCTCTCAGGAAATAATTTGTTTTGCCATTGAAAACATTTATATATGCTATAGTAACTAAGACAAAAATATTACATTTCAGTGAAGAAACTCTTAAACATGAGATCTTAAGAATTTTGTCTCAAAGTACTTTACAACATTTTGTGACAATGCTGAAAAAAAGGAACAGTCAGTTTTTTGGGAAGGGAAGTGCAGACTAGACAAAACATTAAAAAAATAACAGCTTTTGCACAATCATCTCTGCTGAAATGTCTTGAATGTCTCATTGTGTCAAGTGCAGTGATTTACTGAACAAATATTTACATTTATCCATCTCTTTGCTAAGGACAACATATTAAGTTCTGATTAGCTATTCTTTATTGTAACAGCTGAGAGATGTTCTGCTTCCACTATTTTCAAGTTTCAATGAGAAAGAATTGTTTAAACTATGTAAGTCAAGGAAAAAAAAGGAATAATGATTAAATTATGAATCTTTGCATATCTTTCAGAAGGAAAATGTCAGGCAACTTATGCAGCGATTTTATTATTTAAGTTTGAAAAATACATAAAAACAAACTGTTCAGTTAGCTCTTCAAAGCAAAATTATCAATAGAATTGTTATTTGTACACTTGTATTTAATTTGGAATCATGACTACTTTATTTAAAGCTCCAGTGCTTTACCTAAGTACCTCACCTACCTACCAAACCTGTGAGGCACAACAAAGTATTGTAAGCAAAAGGTTGGTATTTCTGAGCTATTGAATGCCATCACAGGCCTGAAGAGACTTGAAATACATCATTTCAGTCTTCAGTCTAACTCTGAAGCTCCTGTCTTCAAATTTTTTAGAAGAATAGATGTGATAAATTATTGTTGTTTTGTCATCTAGGTGTTTAACAACCTCCTTCTGCGTTTTTTTTTTTGTTGTTGTTGGTTTTTTTTGTTTTGTTTTGTTTTTTTTTTTTTCTCAGAAGTAACTATTGTAACTACCAAAGAGTTAGTCATGTAGTAAAATATGACCAAAATGGGAACAACACTTAGTGAAAATTAGAATAGCAAGCTACTAGTGGATTTCTGCTGCACTATAAACAATATATCGACATGTTGCACAGTTTTGGATTCTATCTATTTCTCCAAAAAAAACCCCCAAAAGCCTGTATATATATCTTTGGTTTGAAAGACAGGTGTCTAACAAGGAAGGAATGACCCCCTTCCCTCCAAATTGTTATAACTGAAATTACGGGGCTTTCAGGCAAAGATGTAGGAAAAGGAATGGCAGTTTTTTACTAGTATATATATGTATAACAAGGCAAACAAACAACCACAACGGCAGCAACAACAAACAGACGCAGAAGCCCCGGCGCTGGGGGCTCCCGGCCGGGCAGGGCGGGCGCGGTGATTCCCCGCGGCTGCAGGGGCTGTGGCACCAGTTCAGCCGCCTCTCCCTCACATGAGGAATGGCAGAGCAGCCTGGTGGCAGAGACAGAAAAGTGGGTTCCTTTTCAAACTCACGGGAGCAACCGGTCCTGGTGCCCCTCTGGATGGTGAAATGGGCTGTAGCAGAAACCTCGGAGCAGCAGCTGGAATGGCAGAGGCGAGCTGATCTCAGGGCAGCAAACAAAATGGATCAGAGGCTCTGCAGCCGTGGCAGGAGCTGTGCGGCGTGGGGTGGACAGGGGATATCGCATTAAAGTGTATCAAAAATACAGAAAAATCGTGGGCCTGGGCAGCGGCAGTAGGCCTCCCACAAACAGCCAGGAGAGGCTCCCTGGGAGGGGAGTCGAAGGTTGGAGCCCTGGGTTTTCCCCTGGGGCACCCGAGTAGATGGTGAGGGTCCTTTCCAGTCAGACTGGGTGTTCGATAAGGTTCCAGTTCACCGGCTGCTCTTATGAGCAGAGCCTCACTCACAGCAGAAGAAGCAGTAAAAGGGCTGAACTCCGTGGTGGCAGAGAATTCTCTTCGCAGCAGCAAGAGTACCGTCTCCTCCGGTCCTGAGAGTGAGAGAGAGGAGCTGAGTCCAGCCCCTTATCCCCCAGACAAAATCTCCCAGAATCTCTGCCCTTTTCAAGAGAACCACCCCCAGCTTGGAGAGTGCAGCCAGCTACGTCTCTTCCCCCCACCTTGGCCACTTATTTTGTCTCATAAGTAGAGTTTGTTTCCATCTCTTAGGCAGCAAATGGGAGAAAATTCCCTGAGAGAAAAGAAAAGAAAAGAAAAGAAAAGAAAAGAAAAGAAAAGAAAAGAAAAGAAAAGAAAAGAAAAGAAAAGAAAAGAAAAGAAAAGAAAAAAGAAAATAATCTTAACCTCCAACAATATAGTATTATGAACCTTGTGGCAGACATTAGTGTACTTCTCTTTCTCCTTGTAACTCTGTAAAGATGACCATTAGGGGTGAGCCATCAGGATCCAGACTGCTTCACCAGGAGCAAGGTGAGGTGGATGGTTTCTTCCTCCCCACTCCTTTGACTGCTTGTGGTAATTTTTATCTATTTACTAACACCTTACTCTCTCTTATTTTGTTCACAATTCCCCATTGCATCCAAATTTCTTATATAAAGTGTCTTACTTTGATGCTGAGTACTTCTGGGAGGTTTGCTACCCTGTAAACTGTTTTTGCAAACTCCCATGATTACATTCCTTTAACGAGCAGTGAAGGACTATTGATGGCTTGTTAGCAGCCATTGAGCCTCCTGTGTTTATCTATCTTGCATTCTAGGGTCATAGGTAGAGATTTCATTCTAGACAGTTTAATTAAGCTATTGTCACACCCTGAGGATGACCTCTTCTCTCCACTTTCCATAGCTTTTGCAGCCTGGGCTCAGGGCCAGGTTTTGGTGCAATTGTGTGGTTTAGCACCTGGCTGATGGTGAAAGGACTAACTGTGCAAATGTTCTGTGAGAAATGTATGCTGGGGAACCATGTTGGAGCCCCAGCACATGGCCCATCAGGGCTGCCCCAACCCTTTTTACTATAGTTAGTTGTACCTGCAACAATAGCCACAACATAACTGATAAAGCCATGAAAAAGCTAGAAATATAGAAGGGTAAGTTAATCAAGCAGAGGTTTGATAACTGCTGTTACAGATAGAAAAGCAAAGACTTGGCTACAGACAGGTCAGGATGAGTCCAAGGGAGTACTGACACCACCTGAGGGCCATGAGCCTGACAAAAGGCTTGTGGTCTCTTACTGGAAGTAGCATCACCATCCCTTGTGGGCTACAGGGCTACACTACTCTGCTCATCTTTCAACACCCTCACATTTATTGATCTTTCCAACAGTCTATGTCTCTTCTGTTAACCAGATAAAATGCATAGCAAAGTGCTGGGAAGAAAAAAAAGCTGTATTTGGGGACTGCTAGAAGAGTGGTTATCTTTCCTTTCTGCATGAAGATTAGACTAATAGTACATTTTGACCTTTTGAAATATTATTCTTCTGTTAGAAAAAAAAAAGGAAGAGCTGCACTGTCATGTCTATCTTTAAATAACTAGGCAGACTTCTATTTAGATTGGTCTCAAACAAAACCCTAGTGCTCATTTAATATATTTCATACATTTTCCAATGTTCTGTCCAAATAACTTTAGTTATCTTTCCCTGAAGTTGATGTAATGCTTTTACCATTTTTCTCAGTATCAGTATTGTTGCTGAGTGATCTTATCTTTAGAGCTTCTGCTGTATTCTGTCATATCCTTTCTTTTTTTTTTTTTCAGGATTAAATCTAAAAGACAGAAATCCCAGGTAAATACATCTAGTGGCTTCACAGGGATGATTTTCTTTCTGATTTGCAATGTATCATTTTCCTGAGGATGACTATCAAAATAACAAGAATAGGAAAGGTACACGTTAAATTTGGCATGTTAATTATGTTATTCCTTGCAAGTATTTTAAAACCTTTCAGAAGATGGACTAATACCTTGACCTACTGAAATTTTTGGTAGGTTAGTAAGCATCTTAGCTGGTGCACAGCTAAAATTAATTTGGGAATACTTGTTATTACAGGTAGAGCTTTTGAAACATGGTTATGGATACAATCAGGGGAACTATACCATTCAGTCAGTGAACCGCTTGGATTTTTCAAGACCATTCAGCACAATTCTATTGTTACTTGATGTGAAAATCAGTTCGAACTATGGTTAATTAATTTCTAGAAGTAGTTTGATGAAAAGGTTTTGGATACCAGTACCTGCAGGTCTGTTACCTGCCGTAGTGCACTCTGTATGTGTATTCTCCCTTTTCTCTCTTCAGCAGCCATGCACATACCTGAATGTGAACACGCTATCTGTTGCATGTCCACCACAGTCTTCACTGCAAAAGGCTACTTCATTCAGCCTTTTCTTCAGTGGCAGTTCTGGGAAACATGATTCTATTGATGTTTTTCAAATAGGTTTATCTTACTCAAAGTTTAGATTTCAAAAGTATTCAAAGTATGATACCTGAAGATTTAATGAGATACAGTACTGTTTATTTTCCCCGTGCAGCATCTGTCTTGGTTAGAACACTGAGGCAATACTGATTTCAATTGATCTCATGTCTTGCTATCATTCATGACTTCTCTTTCCTGAACAGCTGCATCCTAGATAGTGTTCCTTGTCCTATAATCATGCAGCTGATGGTTTCTGCTTGAATGCAGTATTTTGCAGTTCTAATGAGTTTTATATAGGGTTTTTTTTCTCCTCAGAAATCTGAAAAAAGTACTTCTAGACTCACTTTTGTAGTCATGTACAGGGAATTAGACCAAGTTATTCTGTATTGCACTGTGTGCCCACTTTGAGACACTTTAATTTTTAAGGGTATTGAGTACATCTCTTGGCAATGCCTATTCCTATCACATCTTGATAACCTTCCCATGAGGTTATCTGCTTTATATTTCTAAAGAATATATTCACCTGATATTGTAGTGGTTCCTTAAGTCCCCTTTTGCTTTGGCTGCAAAAATTTATGAGATTCTTTATGTTTCATACATGCTTATGTTGCATGTAGGCAAAACACAGGACAAGCTTGCGATCAGTTCAAAGAAGCTGTTCATTTGCATTGTTTTCAGTTTGAGATTAGGAATGACAATTGTTACATGCAAGTGGTTTTTGGTCACTTTTCTCTAAATACAACTTCTCAGTCTTGCTGAGATCCTATTGGTTTTGTTATTCTAGGCTTTTAGGCAGACGTAAGAAAAACCCTTTCAGCTTATGCCCAGTACGAATTTCCAAAGGTTTAATGTGTTACATTTTTTTCCTTGTCCCAGCCATGTAACTGTAAAAAGTTCCAAAACAAATGAATGAGATGTTTTCTCATCACAGATCTGCAAAATTGCACTTGCCAATCAAGTCTTTGATTGGCAAGTGCAATTGGCAAGTCTTTGATACATGAGAAGTTTTTGATTGGTTGTAACACAATTTCTTCCACAGTTATCCAGTGTTAATGTTTAACAAGGATGCTGCTTTTTGTTCCAAGACTTAAATTCATTTTTGTTCAGTGTTGTCTGTATATAGCCAGAGGCCTTGAAACCTCATTAAAAAAAGGTTTCCTACTATACAACCTACTAAAATAACTAGTTTTGTTTTAATTGTAGGTTATTCAGTATCCTTCCCAAACCTAATTCTGTTTTCTGAATAGACATTTAGAAAGGTACCATACACAAAAGCTTAGAATGATCTAATGAGTATCAGTTAATTATGAGACCAGTTATAATTATATTCTCAAAACCAAATAATTCCAATAAGACATGAGACATTAAAAGTGTAATATTATCACCACCCAAGCAAAGCCAAGTGTATCTGTAGATGTTAATTCTCTTTTCAATTGTGGTTACTGTACAGTTCTTTCTGAACTGTTAATTTAATGTTTCCTCTCTTTCTGCAGTGAACTATTTTGAACTATTTTTTACTAAAAAGAACAAGAAGTATCTACCCATATATCTAGCAACAGCATCAGTTTAGCTGAGCCTATTGCTTTATATATTGCTCAGCTTTATTCATATAAGAGATTGTCAAAGCTCTTAATCTTGGAACTGACCAACTCTGTTTCACAGAGAATAATGACTTGTGGTTATTTTGTGTCTGATCAGCTGCAGTTCCTTCAGGAAAGTTGCATAGTATTTCTCCTATTTGTTGAATGGAGTTTTCTCCTTCATAACATTTGGTAGACTTGTGAGTATTTGGCCTATGAACCTCTGAAGAAGAAGTAATTCGTACACAACTGGTAATTTTAGGTACTTTCAAGTTTTTCCTTTCTGAGCCAAAAAGTTGCCTCTCCTAGAGAAAAACAAAGGAGTGTCTCAAAGAGGAAGTTGTCAAAATCAGAAGTTGCTTTCTATGCCTTTGTCTATAGATCACCTCCTTTATTTTGGTCAATAGTAGGTCACAATAGCTGCTTCAACCAGCCACGAGATGGAGGTGTAATTGCATGCACTTGGTCAAAGTACATCAAGAAGTAGGAATATGGATTTTACTCTCACATTTTATTGATACTCTACCTGGTTTTGAGATGCATGCTTGGTCTTGGCCAAAACTGTGGAATGCACATCTTTTTTTACCTGGACAGCTGTGAAAACTTTGGCAAGCAATGTCAAAGTCTTGGTTACTCTGCTATGTGACTTGGTATCCTCTGTCATACTTGACTTCTGGAGAAAACAAGGGCATGAGACCTCAATGAAACTGGGCAGATTTATGATTTTAATAGTTTATGAAAAGGTAGTTCAGTAACACAGTCCTGAAGACAGATGGGCTAAGTATTGCCTTCCAATGAAAACCATGTCCTTCACATGATCCACAATTAGTTCATGTCTGGGAGAATGAAGTGCTTCAGTTTTTCTCAAAGACAACTCCCTTTTAAATTTATGTATTTCCTTTTGCCATGGGTCAATAGTTACTGTTTTTAGTGGAATTTAAACAAAGCCATGTTGTTGGTCTCCCAAGTGTGAAGAAGTGGCTGTGGAGATATTATACTCACTAGGTGTCTAGAACTCATGGTAAAGTGGTTGGAATACTTTTGAGAGAGAAAAACAGGAAATAAAGGATCTCCTATAGGAACAGTGATGGCATTGTTTTAATCAGTCATTGAGGGACCAATACACAATTCCTTCATTTTCAGGACTGAAATTGGATTCAGCCTTTCCATAGTTGTGCGGAGTTTTAATGTTCTCAGAATAAGGAGAAACTACAGTTAATCCCAGTCATGTCTGAGGAAAGGAATTTTTGCAGTGATTTTTTTTCCTGTATTGCTGAAGTGCATATACATGGTGCAGTGAAATTTAGCAAATGTTAAGAGAATATTTCTCCATCTGTTTGACATGAGAATGACTTGGTTTGGATACAAGAGAGGCATTAATAACAGCTACTGGAATTTGAGCGAATGGCAGAAAGAATACTAAAGGCACCATTGTGAATAGAGACACTGGAAATGGAGCCACATTTCATGGCAAACTTGTAGGAACTGAAAATAAGGAGGAAAATCCTACTGGCTTCTGATAACTATATATTGAACCAGTCAGTCCAGCTACTAGAATATCTGAGCAGTCTGTGTAGCTTCAAACGTCTACACAATTAAAATTGGATGCATGGTGTTGTAGAGATCAAAGTGCAGGACCTGACATTCACCTTATGAACCTCATACCATTGGTCCTGTCCCATTGATCCAGCCTGTCCAGAGCGCTCTGTACAGCCTTCCCACTTTCCAGCAGATTAACGTTCTCGCCCAACTTAGTGCTGTCTGCAAACTCACCAAGGGCACACTTGATCCCCTAGTCCAGATCATTCACAATGTTAAACAGGACTGGAACCAATACCGGGCCTTGGGCAATGCCACTGGTGACCAGGCACCAGCTGGATTCAACCTCTTTCACCAGAAGTCTTTGAGCCTGGCCATCCAGCCAGGTTTTTGCTGAACAGTAAGCGTGCTAGTCTAAGCCATGAGCAGCCAGCTTGTCCAGGAGAGTGCTGTGGGAAATGGCATCAGAGGCTTTACTAAAGTCTATGCAGCCAACATCTGCAGCCTTCCCCTCCTGAAGGATTTTCTTCTCTCACCTCCTCCTGTGTAATCTTCTTTGCCCTTGCAACTTCTTACCTTCCAGCATGCCTATTTTGTGCACATCCCCTACACATAAGCAGACAGCATAAGAAGGTCCTTTGGTTTGGAGCCAGCTAGGAGGCATTATGGCAGTACTTCCCCTGAGCCTTTATATTACCAAACCCACATGGTTGTGTGTTCTTCTTTTTTACTTCCTGGCAATGCTCCTGGCTTTTGGAGAAGTAGAAATGGAGATAAAAACTATGTAGCACAGGTCTGCAAAGAAAAAAATACATATTAAAAAAAAAAAAAGAGGAAAAGAAAACCTTCAAAAGAAAATTCAGTTGACTTATGGTGGTTGCAAAAGTTGTAATAGATAGCTTAGAGTATATGTAAGGTCGTGAAAAGTAGCCAAATAGTTTGTGTATCTAAAGATTCAGTTAATCAGAATGAAGGTTTTGGAGCTTAGATGCACAATGTTTTCATTGAAAACCAGAATCCGATAAAAGCTGAAAAATAGGTTTATATAGCATGAATCAAAATATAAGTTAAAGATATTCTGTATCTTTATATGTGCAAATGATAATCTCATTTCATGTTTTGAAATGCTTTGGATTCACTCCATTCAGTTGCTCTTTCAACACTAATTTTGGTATTCACCTTTCCTAAAGAACTGAGGTCGAAAAAACTATAACAATATTCTTAGATGTATGACCCTTATATCACCTTTGGGAACTTCAGAATCTACAGTTTTGCTAATAGCAAGTACATTGCATATACTATGCTTTGTGTATTCCTCTGGGGTTTTCTGAGAAGGAAGATGTGCTCATTGAACTTTATAGTATTTCTTATTTGCTATTTAAGAAATTTAGTAGCAATAATATTACCCCGGTTTCGTTAAGCATAGAAATACACATACCCATGATTTTTACCTGCAAAAGGAATTCATCCAAGTCAGGGAAGTAATTTTTAAAAATGCAGTAATACTCTAATAGTTGTATTTATCTTTGTCTCTAAGGATTAAATGTCAAAATTTTTACTGGGTAATTTAATAAAATTGTGAGCAAGGTATATTTAGCAGCAGATTGAAGGAGGTTATTCTCCCCTTTTATTCAGATCTCATGAGACCACCTAGAGTCCTGCATCCAGCTCTGGGGCCCCCCACCATAAAGAGGAGATGGATCTGTTGGAGAAAATCCAGAGGAGAGAAACTAAGTTGATCAGAGATCTGGAGCACTTCTCCTGTGAAGATAGGCTGATTGAGTTGGAGTTGTGCTACGTGGAGAAGAGAAAGAAAACCTTATAGCAGCCTTACAGTACCTAAAGGGGTCTGCAAGAGAGCTGGAGAGGGAATTTTGACAAGGGCATGTAGTGATAACGGCAAGGCGGAATGGCTTTAAACTGAAAGACTCTAGGTTTAGGTTAGATATTGGGAGGAAATTATTCACTTCGAAGGTGGTGAGGCACTGGAAGAGGTTTCCCAGAGAAGTCGTGGATGCCCCATTTGTAGAAGTGTTCAAGGCCAGGATGGATGAAGCTTTGAGCAACCTGATGGATTTGACACCTTGTAAGGTCTCATCTAGACTAAGTTCTCAAAAAGGTAGAGTGACTGACTCTCCTGTCTTCCTTCTCTCTCATCTGAAACTCCTAGCTGAAGAAGACAGCAGCACTAGGCTATCAAGTTCTTGTTACACAAGAGATATGTAAGAGGAATGGCCTATTTTCATCTGTAGGAAGTAAAAAAAATAGACAAATAGATATTGCCATCTCACTGGTGCTTCTGTAATGGCTCTGCTAGTGCTGACTCTATCAAGGGGTCAATGAGCTATTTCTGGTTTTTCTTTACCCAGTTGGAGCATCTTCTTGCTGACTGTTGCTGGTCTGCAAAGATCAGTTAGATATTTCTGTGCAATGTCATAGTTGGTCCTACTAACAGATATTCTCTGTTCTATTTCTTCCACCTCCTGTTTAATTGAAGTTCCTAGATGTCTGTCTGTTGTGTGAACCCTAGATGTCTTCATCACACTAGCTCTTTTATTTGTATTATCTTTGTGCTTTTGTATGATTTATGTATAAAATCTGTGACATTTTTGTACTTCAACAGTCATAAACCAATGTTACAATAATAGAAAGTAACCTATACTTGCTAAATGTTGATTTAAGCATACTTTAATAATTTTCATAAACCACTGGCATGCTGTTTTGTTATATCAGGCTGTTGACATATTCAAAGCACACAGAAGAGGAAGTGAAGGTAAAAAGAAGAAAGTATTTTCTCTTGAACTCAGCATGACAGGCATAATTTTTCTGTTACTCTTTCAGTGAGCTACTGACACAGTTGGTCACTGAAAACTTTGAGCCTGAATCCAAATAATAAAAGCACTGACTTTGAAAAGACCTAAGCATGCAAATAACTTTCATCTCATGAATACTACTATTGATTTTGATGAGACTGCAGAAGTTCATAAAGTCCTGTGGATGCATAAGCTTTAGGATCCAAGCCCCAGGCCAGAGATGATCTCATTATTTTTGTGTTTGAGATTCTATGAAAACAAAGAACAAGGCTCACAATTCAGTTCACATTTATCAATGGTACTTTTTCTTTATTACTTTTTCTTTCCAGGTATAGAATTTCAGTTTTAGAGCAGATAGAATGACAACTGGCACAGGACTT
>VYZT01028718.1:0-57482 GCA_013400735.1 Pomatostomus ruficeps | reverse complement strand
TGTTCTAGGTAGCCTTCATCTCTAAGGCATCATTAGCATTTCAGCTTATCCTTTCTACCCTTGCTCACTGTTGCTAATGTGATGTGGGAGAATTTGTATGCGCAGCTCTGCCAGAAGATTTGAAAGGGCAGCAGTCTCCCAACAGACAGACCGTCATATGGGAGGGATCATTTATTCACATGCTCAGTGTTCACAGAGTGCAGACACAAGTGAGGCCAAGATCTAAAGGACTCACCCACTCCATACATCTGGGTCTGGTGAAGTGGAGGTACAGAAAGAATAGAATGGTGTGGATGATGGAGAATAGGCTGATGTGACAGTTATGGAGTCAGACAGTAGGATGAGGTGATTGTACTGATTTTGCCTGAAGCTTAGGATACCTCAGGAGCTAAGAGCTTCAATGATGAGTAAAAAAATCTGAAAATCATAGATTGAATCTTGTTAAAGTTTTCTTGGTAAATCACAGAATCACAGAATAGTTCGGGTTGGAAGGGACTGTAAAGATCATTGAGTTCCAACTCCCTTGCCATAGGCAGGGACACGTTCCACTAAACCGAGTTGCTTAAAGCCCCATCCAACCTGGTCTTGAGCCCTTCCAGGAACGGGGCATCCACACATTCGCTGGGCAGCCTGTTCAGTGTCTCACCATATCATAGTAAAGAATTTCTTCCTAATATCTAAACCTACTCTCTTTCAGTTTAAAGCCATTCCCCCTTGTCCTGTCCCTCCATGCCCTTGTCCAGAGTCCCTCTTCAGCTTTCTTGAAGGCCCCTTTAGGTACTCTAAGTTACTCTAAGGTCTCCCTCAGATCTTTCTCCAAGCTGAACAATCCCAGCTCTGTCACCCTGCCTTCATAGCAGAGGTGCTCCAGTTCTCTGATCATCTTTGTGGCCCTCTTTTGTGCTCTCTCCAGCAGGTCCAAATCCTTCATATGTTGGGGTCCCAGAGCTGGACACAGCTCTCTGGGTGGAGTCTCACAAGAACAGAGGGGAGAGTCATCTTCCTTGACCTGCTGGCCATGATGCTTTTGATGCAGCCCCTTACATGGGTGCCTTTTGGGGCTGCAAGCACACATTGCCCAGTCATGTTGAGATTCCTGACAACCAACATCCCCACGTCCTTCTTCCCAGGGCTGCTCTCAATCCATTCTTCACCCAGTCTACGTCTGGTTTTGGGACTGGCCTGACTCAGGTGCAGGACCTTGCACTTGGCCTTGTTGAACTTCACACAGTTCCATGAGTTCACACAGTCCCACCTCTCAGGCCTGTCTAGGTCCTTCTGGATGGCATCTCTTCTCTCCAGTGTGTCAACTGCACCACACAGCTTGGTGTCATCAGCAGACCTGCTGAGGGTGCCCATTGTCCATGATACTGACAGAGATGTTAAACTCCAACAGTCTCAATACCAACGCCTGGGGAAAGCCTCTCACACCAGAAGAAACAGAGACTGAGGTGCTGAAATTGGATGTTGGCTCATCAATTGAGAAAAATAGATTATTTACAAGAACCTAGTGGGATGCAGATTTGTGAGGCTTTTCTTGATAGGCTTTGTTCTGTCTCTTCCCTTCCTGTTGAGTCAGTGAGCCACCTGATGCACACCCAGCTGAGCAGTTGTGTTGACTGTTCCCATCAGATTGTATGTCCTCCTTCATGTGACATGTTGGATCTTCCATAGCACTTGATTACATGTTCCAGTTTTTCCTGATTGATAGCAAAATCCTTCTTTGCATTAGAGATGGAGTGTGACCTGGACCTCCTTTTGCCCAGGACCTCTTTAATGTAACAAATGGCTGTTCTTTTCCTGAAACATACTGGAAGTCCCAGAATCTATAAGTAATAGAAATCCTATACTGCAGGAGAGGTCACTGGCATGGGGCATCTCTAGACAGCTGGCCTTCACCCTTTAAAAAGACTCAATGGCCCTGTAAACTGCAGTGAAGATTGCCTAAGGAGAGCTTCAAGCATTCAGTAGCCGTTCAGAAGCTGTCAGCAAGTTCTGCAGCAAATGAGGTTCTAAACAGATGTTTACACTTTCTGGTATTCCTCGGGACTGAATTGAGCCCAATTTCAGGACTGGGGAATTGCTTCAAAGACTAGGAGTCCTTGCAGAAGCTGTCACCCAGTGAAGTAGAAGAAGGGAGGTCATTTTAGAAGGGAAGGGAAAGAAGCCTCCAAAGTGTGGTGAAGTGCCAACACATTGGTGAAGAGGTATCTGCAGGCATGCTGGCCAGGACTGCCCAAATTCCGTCACTTCTAAGCTAGATGCCTGAGTTCAGCTCTCTTAAGGTGGTCATATGTACTGCTCTGACTGATAAATACAACTTAAAACCTGACCCTTTGTGTTTCAGCTGTAAAGAATACAAAAATCTGAATTCCTTTTTCGCTATTATTATGGGACTGAGTAATGTTGCTGTGAGCCGTCTCTCCTTAACGTGGGAGGTAAGTCTTTGCTAAAATCCAATTCCAAGAAGCTTGATGGGGACTTGTGCTTTTAATTAGCAAAAACGTGAGTTGGGCCTTTATTATTGATAAAGCTAGATCTACTAATTCAGCTCCTGACGATAAGCCTTAGCTAAGACTGACAATATTTATTAGTAAGGCAGTATACTACACCCATGGACGTGCTGAATGCTCACAGGAGTTAACAAGAGTGACAACAGCGGCTTCTGTTGCTGAGCTAAACTGCCCAACAGGATGAACAAGTCAGCCAGCTAACCTCTGATATCAGCCCATCCTCTGTGTGCCTTTACTTCACTGGTGGTTCAGTGAGATCACTCCATTGATAATTCTCCAAAATTCATCCTCTGCTTATGCATATTATTTTCTGATCTCCACAGGGACTCTGTTGCCCTGTTATAAAATGTGGGTTTGTCCTAACCAGTTCTGGTTTTCACTCTGACATGCATTTCCACACTTACTGTCAGTTTGGTCTTTATTCTCAGAGCTTCCACCTTTTTCTGTGGCTTTGCTCTTTTGTATATGAGTGTATAAACAGGGTGCAGTGTCCAGCACAGTGTAACTACTGAGAACATGCTGGTTATCAGAAGCAGTACAGATTTGAATGTGCATGTATTTTGTTCATTAGAAATTCAAAATAATTAGCATGACTGAGGTTATTGATGCAACTGAGACCAAAATTTGAACACCTTTAAAAATGTGCTCTGAAACAGGATATCAGACTAACACGTCTGAGAGTACAGCAGCCCCATTTTCAAAAGTACATGTGTCATATATAATCAGTGCTACAGG
The DNA here is from genome assembly GCA_013400735.1 of Pomatostomus ruficeps. NCBI lineage: Eukaryota > Metazoa > Chordata > Aves > Passeriformes > Timaliidae > Pomatostomus > Pomatostomus ruficeps. Next base: position 54,234 of record VYZT01028718.1, on the reverse strand, counting down.
CAAAGACTTTCAGTTTCTCAACATAGTGACCCTTCATTTGTGGCTACTGAGAGGAGTTGGGAGAGCTGAGGACAGGACTAGAGAAGAAAGAATTGAATGTATATACTACATACTGCAGTCTGAAATGGGCACCAGGTCTGAGCTGGAGGCAGGGCACAGATCATTTGTACATGTGGGGGATTAACTTGAGATCAAGGAAATGTTATCACACTCTGGTTTGTAGAGCAGTCGGTTTAATCAAGAGAATTTCTGCAATTTGATTTTTAGCCAGATATATACAGAAAATACATTTAAGACAAACATACCAAGACCTGATTTTTTCTATATTATCATGCATTTGCATTAGTTGCATGCAGAAATTAGATATTTGCAGGTGCAAATGTCCAATTATACCACTTACTTCACAAATACCTAATCTGCATGCATATGCAAACTAGGCATACAGTTGTTGACACACATCATTAAAAATTAGGCCCTTGCTGTGGCACAGTGTAAATAGCTTGCTAGGGTACACACTCCAAATGTAGAAAGTACTGGAAAAATTAATTTCTGCACTATAAAGTCTCTACTAATTTTCAATGTTATCCACTACCAATAGTAGTGTGAAAAATTCAGCAAATACAGAGAAATTTCTTACTAAAATTAGAAAGCTGATATATCCTGAATGTACATAAAAATTACAGTGATCTCTGAAACTAATTTATAACATAATCTTCGTAGTAAAGTTACTTAATCTGTGTAACATAATATGCATGAGGGGGAAAGAAAGTATTTAGTAAAGGCCATCTCATCTCAGTCATTGCATGATCAACTGACCATGATTTATTTGTGTAGGTATTGTGGACTGAAAAAATATTCATTAATTTGTACCCCAGAAAGTGATAGAGGATCTTTGCTGCTGAGCATGTCAAGAATTTAAGCAATAGATGCATCAGCATGTGCAAAAGAACCTCCTGGAAATGCCCAGGCATGGATATGAACGTTTGCAAGGGCAGTTTGTCATAGGTATAAATAATTAAAATTATCTGCCCCTACGCAAGCTGTGTGTAAATTATATTTTCAGATAGGTTATAATCGGGAATGTCCTGAAAGCATTCACATGAATTTCCACTTAGATTCTGAATTCAGCGATTGCTATGTGAGCCAAACAAAAATCTGAATCTAAACAACCCAAAGGACTAAATTCAAGTCAGGGTTTAAATCAGGATCCAGGTTTCATGGCTGGTCCCGTCTCTATTTTTAATCTGGTTGCTAGGAAACATGTTGTATTTTAGATTAGCGCATTGTTAGAAATATCTGGCAAAAAAGAGCACTTTCCTGACTTAGGGTGTTGTAGAAGGAACTATCATTTACAGTAAAATTACCACACTGATCGGATTTTTAATTAAGGTTTTCTATTTTTGTTTTTATTAACAGAAACTTCCCAGCAAGTTCAAGAAGATCTATGCGGAGTTTGAAAGCTTAATGGTGAATAGCAATAGATCCCTTATTCTATGCACAATCTGAGATAATTCAGTTTCTGATTTGAATTCCATGATTCAGAACATTTTATATGTCCTTGTTTGACTTTAAGAAGTTTATGATCCCATTTTAGAGCTGCTAAAACAAGTATGTATGACTAATAAATTATACTCTTAGGAACCTACTCTGAGAGAACTTATGTACCACTCAAAGTTAATCTGGGAACTCAGAAAAGCTTTATCACATGTTTTCCAATAGTACATATGGGAAATTCTATTTTTCAGCTTGGATTTTTCCAGGCAATACATTTTACTGTTACGACATATGCAAAACTGGATCTGCAGCTGTAAGGAGTGAGGAAAAATGTGTGGTTTCTTTTATGAAGAACATTTTTGTAAACATATCTTACCTCGCTATTTGGCATGAAAAAATGTTGTGTTTAGTGGCTGCATTCTCATCGTGTAACCTGTCCAGGAGAATGATAAAAGGTGTCTGAATTTGCAGATGCACTTTTAAAGTTACAGGAAAAAATAATGTTTTTAATAAATGCCATGACATCTAAATGAACACATACAGTGTCTTGATACATATAATAATACATATTAGTAATTATTTGATTTCTCTTTTTTCATAAGGATCCATCAAGAAACCATAGGGCCTACAGACTAACTGTAGCTAAATTGGACCCTCCAATAATTCCTTTCATGCCACTACTTATAAAAGGTAAGCTTGGATGTTACCAGAGTTACTAACTTTAAAGCTATTTGTCAAATATGTGAAAGATAAGAGTAGCAGCAAGAAAAAGCAAAAATCAGTCTCAGTGTGAGGTATGATCTTTTTCCATTATGAAAAGCATGACACAGAGATGAGCAAAACTGCCTTTGTACATCTGAATATCATACCTCAATTTTATTAGTCTCAGAAATGCTGCAAATTAAAACCTAAATGTTTTACTTTTACAGCTGCTATGATTTTTGTAAAGGACAGATAAAACATTCTGTGGTTTTGTATGGCCATGATTCAGTAATGGGGTTTTATTTTTTTTTTATTTCTATACAGACATGACATTTACTCATGAGGGAAACAAGACATTCACTGACAATCTAGTAAACTTTGAAAAAATGGTATGTATGACATATTTGAAAGACAACTTAAAAAAACCTCCCTATTCACCTCTTCAGGAGTGAACTTCTCACCAGTGACTTCCAGGGCTAGAGAAAATGAAAGCAGGACCAAGAACTGGGAAATATAGTCTGCTTTGTATACAGCGCCTGGGACCTCAGGGAACTCACAGAGGTGGAGAATAAACTGCCCACTGAGCCATGCACAGCCAAAATGTTTCCAAGGAGAGGCAGCGTCAGGGACAGGAAGCAGAGCTGTTAGAGACACTTTTTAACAGCCAGTTTGGGACCAACCTCTGATTTTAACTGCTGTTCCTTCAAACAGGCCTGGATTGTCTCGGGCTGGGATAGTTCTGCATTGCTCCTTGGAAAATGAAAGAAGCATTAAAAAGAACTTGTACGACATCTTATTTTCATCTTTCCTTTGACAAATGACAGGAGGTGTCTGTGGCTTGAATGCTTTCATACTGGAAAGGAGAATCAATGATAAAAGGCTAGATTATGCTCAAATTTGATTTAAGTCCTGCACCTAAGCTGTCATCATTTCAAACACCATTGTCAAAAACTGCAGGCAGGCAACTTTCCAGTACAGAAATCTCAACCGAAACTCAAGTTTCTCAGCAGTGGGAAGACATTCTGTTGGTTGCAAAGGCCATGTTCCTAATCAATGTGGTTAATGACACCTATAGCTTAGAACCTGTGTTAGCCAAACTGAGCTATGGCGTCTGCATAGCAAAACCAAACCTGACTTATTGCTCTGGCAGTAACTTGTAAAATCACAGAATCACTAAGGTTGGAAAAGACCTCCAAGATCCCTGAGTCCAGCTGTTAGCCCAGCACTACTGTGTTCCTCAGTAAACCATGTCCCCAAGTGCCACATCCACACACTCTTTGAACACTTCCAGGCATAGTGATTCCACCACTTTCCTGGGCAGCCTATTCCAATGCCTGACCACCCTTAAAGTGAAGAAATTTTTTCTCACATCCAATTTAAACCTCTCCTGGCACAACTTAAGGCTGTTTCCTCTCACCCATTCAGCAGCCATGCTAGAGCATATTTCCTCTGGCACCTCTATGTGCTTGTTCTTAGTACTACAGTAACCAGAACCACTCCATTCCACTGGAATTACGTAACTCCAGTTATTTCCACTGCACTGTGGAGGAGTTTGTCTGACCCTCTGAGCACTGATAACTGCAGAGGGGAAAAAAGAAGGACTTCTGCCTCTTTAAAAAACTTCACAGAAAAGTGATTGTCACTCTGAATTCTCTTGGATTTTAATCTGTAGCTTCAGGACAGCCTCTCTCCTCGGGTGAGAATACCCCTTTACTAAGATGAGACATTTTGTGAGTAAATGGCAGTGCTAATGCCTGAGTAAGGGCCTGACCTCACTTGGCAATAATGGCATTCTGTAATTGCATATGCAGACTGTGTTGCCATCTCCTTCCAAAGGCCTTGAGCATTCTACCTGCAGAAAAGGACTTTTTTTCTGGACTGCCTGTTCTAATTAGGTATAGATATGGATAGGGATATAGTAGTATAAATAGTAAATACTTAGGGGAACACAAAGGGATCTCAGACTTGGTCGGAACACCTCCACGCCAGAAGGGATGGCAGCTGCATTGCTATAGCCATGGTTCTGTGGCTGGCTCCAGCATCTCCACTTGGCCTGTTTACACCTCCTGAGCCAGAAGAGCCAGTACATCCACTGGCCTCAGAGCTCTGTGCCTCAGGCTCTTTACGCCTGATTTTGTGTAAAAGCCATTACAGGAGGCAGGAACTCTCCTGCAAGCACTTCCCATAGACAGAAGTTCAACGCAAGATTGTCACTTAAAAATAGTTCTGCACCATTCTGTATCACATTTTGGCACTCCCAAGGCCAAGAGTGAATTTTATAGCAGCTTAAACTGATCCATATCTAGGTTGCTGCAGGTCTGCCCTCCTTACCCTAGTCTGCTCATTGTCTTATCTTCAGGAGAATGTTACCCCCAGAACGAGAGTTTACTAGTAGCACCCAAAAGTTTTAAGTAATATTTTATACTGTAAGAATATAGTACCAGTAGTCTGAGTTTTGATCATTTTCTTTAGGAGAGGAATGTGAAGATCAATTAGTGTATTTTTGATGCTGCACATTTTTTAAGGAACCAATATTATGTCTCATGTTCCTCAACTCACCAGAAAGGTTTTTTAGTATTCTTAGCCTTTCTTTGCCTAGTGCTCTACCTAAAAGCTCACTCTGCTTTTTCTCCAGGTCTTACTACAAGTATATCTTTTGTATTTTTATTGTTCTTCCTTAGCTCTTCTGCATGCTTCTATGGTGCTTTTACTGCCTCTCTCAACCCATAGCTGTTCAGAGCAACCTGTATTCAAATTCCACCCACATAATTCATTCAAATTCTACTGTGGACCTGGCAGTTTTTAGCTTTTTGCATGTGTCATCAGGTCAAGGGAAGAAGAAAAGCCTCCTGTTAAACCTCAGTCACTGCTGCCTACTTGTGTTAAGCTTAAAACTGTCATATCCACACATAATTGCCAGATACTAAACTGTGAAGACAAGACCACTCAGCCAGATAACTCTCAGATAAATTCTCCTCTCTTTTAAATAAGTATAAGCTCAAGGTGTATCTGTGGTGTTACTCTGCCATTTTCAGGAGAAAAGCAGAAACCAGATGTCCTCGCAGGGACCATGTCCTGCCATTTGTTGTTTCTCTCTGTTCTGCTGCATGATGTTCTGTCATAAGCAGACGGAGACTCCGTAAGAGTATTGCTGGGAGCCACCTTTACTGATGTTTCTGAAACATCTTGGTTCTTTGGAAAATTGTTTCCTTTTATAGTTGCTGAAGTTTATGAATAAAAATACCTGAGTAGTTGCCGCTGGTGGTGCCACTTGCCACTGGACGAGGTGGGTCCCTTCAACTCTCATGTAAGCACAATGATGAAACTGAGAACAGCCTCTGGCATCGTGTCTGCATTCTCACCACAGAGCTCTGATCCCGACAGCTGATGTGCTGCTGACAACTTTATTCCTGTAACTGGCAGCCAGAAGTAGAAGTTTGATCTAGTGGCATCTCTTCAGCTGAAACAGCTTTCTTGAAATCTTTTCTGTTCTGTGATGTTTCTGTTATTATTTATATTAAATGATGCATCTTAAAACATGCAGGAACTGTCAGGCAGTGTCTGAGCCAGGAGCTCCCTAAGTGCCAGAAACAGCAAGGCCTGGTTTCCTAAACATTTGTATTTCATGGCTGCTTGAGCTTTGCTCAGAGCTCTCCTCGTGGCTGGGGCATGTGTTGTTTCTTCATGGCTGGGGAATTCTGTGTGAATAGGCTTTTGTCATAACATAGGAACTTGCACTACAGCTTTTTTCCTGAAGGAGACAGGAGGGCACTTACACAATCTTTCTCTTGTCCACAGCCATCTGTTTTCACAGAAAATTGGTAGGAGCTTTCTTGTGTTTGAAAACTCTGGGTTCTTTTTTCAAATTGAACGAAATTATCTGGAGAAGAAGGGAAAAACAGACAGATGGTGTTAAACCATATTAGCCTAGTCTTTTCTAGCAACTCAAGCTAAAAAAGAAAAAGACTGAGTCAATTTTTTCCTGCTACTCTTTCCTGTATATTGCTCTCTTCAGTGCTGGAGTGTCAGAACTGTGGTATTGGCAGTAATAGGGGGGAACATCACTCTGCACAGCATTGCTGAGCTTTACCTGCTGCTGCCTTTGTGACTGCCTGCTCTTCCTTCCCCTTCCCCATCTCCTGATCCCCACGGATGCCTTACCTGGAGGAAGCTGTGAGGAGTGGAGTGGGAGGACAGGGACAGAGAATATGTGGCAAAGCCACAGCTATGGGTAAAGAGAGAAGTTTGTAAACAGACCCATTTGGATTGTACAAGATGTGGGCAAAACAGTACTGAATGTGTCAGTACTCTTTGTATTTGCACTGTATTTATGCTCTTTACTCTGCCATTTATTGTCTGAAGCCTTAAAATCCAGCCTGGAAAATGTTATTTATGCTTTTGTCAATAAGTAGACAAAATAACTAAATTACTGGTCTTAGTAGTGTAAGTCTTTAGTAAACGGCTTTGTCTTCAATGGCAAACCAAGACATGGTTTTAGAGAAGTATCGAAGGTCTTTTCCTTATCTGACTGCAAGAATTTGATGCAAGCTGTTCCCACCATGGTGTTGCTCAGATGTACATTCTAGTTTGGCCTATATGCCATGACACCAAACCACCTGCATCTCTTCTCCACTGGTGAGGTGACAGGAGATGTTAGTTGTAAGCATGCCTTCAGAAGACTCATCTGTGTAATAACTGAAGACATGTTTGTTACAGAGGAACAGAACTTGCAAAGCTTTTTAAATACTGTAGTTTTAGTTTGGCAGGTGGGGAACATTTTCAGAACTGCAAGTACATGAAAGATACAAAAGTGGTAGTAGGCAGCAAACACAGTTTGTGATCTAGAATGACTCTCTTTTCAGCTGAAGGCAAGCACCCAAAGCTGTCGGTAGTAATAGTTCCTATAAACCCTGCCATTTAGCAGATACAGGACAACCTACAACCTACAGCACATGGCAATATACACCATTTAAGTGACACTACTTTTATAGCTATGTATTTAGAAAATATTTAAAAGAATTTTCCTAGAATTATGTCTTGACAGGGAAAGAAGAGAAAGGAAAGGTAGGAAAGTGCTGAGCATGACTCCCCTTAGGGACAGGCAGTATTTCATACTCTTGACCACTTTCTGATTTCCTTTTTTCAAACCTCAGCTGCATAATTCTGCACTCTGACTGCCAGTACAGAATTTTGTATTCATAGACAAAGGGAAGATGCAATTATTTGGGAACTTTATCAGTGTTATTTCTCAAATCATCAGACAGCCTGAACAAAGATTACTTTCTGTGGCACATTCTCCATACATTACCCAGCATTATCTCAGAAATAACACCCGTAGAGGGAGCAAAAGTCATAAAAAAGCTCTGAAAGTGCTGACCTGCCATGGCAGCACAAGATAGTGCCATGGTGCTGACCACTGATGCTTCTTTTTGTCAAGCCTCTTCACCCTTCAGGTGCAAAAAGAGGATTAGAGACTTTGTGCATATTTGTTTTCAGGTTTTGTGGAGATGAACAAAAGGGAATTCACACCGTTATCCATATGCAAAAAAAAAGGGCAAACATACTTTAACTTTTGGAACATAAAGATTATGCAAAAAGTGTGTGACTAAAGCCCTTAGTAGTTTTCAATGGCATATATAAATATTTATAATATTTAGCAACCTGGGTTTGGAATGGATTAGAAGATAATGTGCTGGCCTGCTGCCACAACTCCAGACTGTACAACTTGAAAGGGTATTGTTATGTATACCTAGCATGCTGGTAGTAGCTATTACTTGTTATATTATGCAGTTGGTTCTGTTTCAGAAAGACCCAAATTTAGGTTTGTATGGCTTTTTGACAGTGTTCTTACTTAGCACTGTGAGTAAACAGAGGTTAATCTTTGCAGGCATTTACTAGAGGTAATCCTCTATTTGAAGAAAAATTGTAAGGAGCAGGCAATTAAACTTCCATCTAAACATTTTTTCTGTACATGTTTCTAATTTTCTTGCATCAAAAGAAGACAATCCAACTTATCTACGAGATTCAGGAAGGGAGATTCACTTTTGTTTCGTATGTTGTTTTTCTGTTCACTTCACACCTTACAAAGAGGAACTGTTAGGAACTTAGACATTATGAGACAGTAGAACAGCAGTTGGAAAAAAAGTAATGTAAAAAGAGCTCCTCAAAGATACGAAATGCATCAGCATCTCCCCACTGGCTTCTGATGCTCTCTCTGGGCCACAGTTTCTCCATTTATTCAGCCTCAACACCCACTTGCTCATTCGTTAATATTTCATCATTGCCAGGACACTTCTGAAAGCACAGACTGAATCACATTATCCTCAGGAAAAGGCAAAGGAAGCCCTTAACATGAAGTCTTTCAGCCAGCTGAAGGAAGCCAGGCAGTTCAGCCTTTAACCAGAAGTCAGACAAGTGCTTCTAGGCAAGCAGTTCCTTGCCTAGAAGAGCCCACATAATTTGGAAAATTTGGAAATAGCGAAAACCTTTTAAAAATCTTCACTACACACACATAATTTGTCTTTCAGTACAGTATAGCATTACGGTATTCATTCTGAATATTATGCTTTTTTTGAGAACAAATTCCTCACAAAAGACAAAAGAGTAAAAATATTCCAAAGAACACACTTCCTTTTGATAAATCTAAGTTTTCTCATATGAAGCTTAATAACAATAGCTCTAAAGATTATTATGATATGAGGCTTCAAAACCTAAACAATTAACAGGAATGAAAAATTAGGGTGTATATTAACAATCCATCTAGAAAGCACATCAAGCAAAACTAGCTATCTTCCTAAAAATGAAGTGTCCTTAGCAAAGCTTCCCTTGAAGCTAGACAGTCTTCAAACTTCATTGTGTCAGCTGGTTCAGTTCAACTTTATGATCTCTTCTTAAAACAATTATTGGAGGTGAATATTTTTTGAAGTGGTATAAATCAAAATAGCAGCATCACATAACAGAGCCAAATATGAAACCACAGAGGTGAGAAGCGGTCATGTTTATATGCTTGTGTTGTTTTGATTTACATTTGATTGGCTTAGACTGAAAAACCATCACTGTAAAATGCAGTGTGTTCTGTCTCAGTCCAGTTATCTTGAGTATTTAAGAGGTTCCATTGAAGTCAATGGAGTTTATTCACATGCTTAATGCTAAGCACCTGTGAGAATGTTTGCAAGGTAAGTGCCTTAGAAAATCTGCCTAGTAATAATGGTTTGAAGAGGTATGACAATTAACATAGGATAAAATATACTCTTACTTGAATTATACATGTAAATACATACGGCTTTAGGAACAACATAAGCAGATCCATATCCAGATTCCCTAGATGTTTTGGGAAAGTGTGTTTTAGAATTAACATATTTTCGATCAGTTTCTGAATAGCTGTGTTTCATTTGATAATACAAGGTGTAATCCACAAACATTTAGTACATGATATATCAATAGTGTTTCTTATGCCGACCACCAACCTATTTTTTATGCTTGACAGTACATTAAAATGTCTGAAATTATGCAGTGTGTGTGTGTAAGGAATGTTTTACATTGGTGCTTCCCACTTCTGGAATGACAGATTTCACAAACATATTTTGTTTGTAACATTTTCATTTAAGATTATAATGGTGTATGAATTTAGAGGAGCATATGCCCTAGGCTCTACTGTTCACTAGTAAGAGATATATCATTCCATTTTGTGACAGCTTATTTTGTGACTAGCTTGTTAATCTCACACAAAATTTCCATAATGTATGAAGCAGCCTGGTGAGAGTGTGCTGTGTTGGAAGATGTAGCTGTGTTGGAACACAGATATTAGAGTCTGATAGGGAATAGCATTTCCCTCTTCTACTTTTTCTTAACCTAAACAAAATAAACTGAAACAAATGTCCTTATAACAGTGATTGAATCAAACTGTCTAGCTAACTGCTGAAGTTTCAGTTTATTTGACATTATGTAGAACAACTAATTCTGCCACCACACTGGTGGGTGTATTACCTGTGTGGTGCTAATCACAGAAGCCAGTTAAAATTCTGCAGTCCAGAACTAAATCTTAAATAACTTCTCTTAATTTCTGTTCTTAAAAACTCTTGTAAAATAACATCTGATTTATCAGAGTGATGTGTATTGATTAAAATTGAATTGAGTGAAATGATGTCTTTTTCACTGAAGAGGAAGCACAGCCAAGAAGGACTGAAGTGACTTCTGCTTTTTTTGGTGAATTGACAGTAGAAGGGTCCACCAAAAGTGAATCCACTTTTCACGTTTTGTTAGATACCTTGTGTTAGTGCAAGGTAACACTGTCTAACAGGTCTGTTTATGAAACTTAGCTGCAGGGCCACAGTACTGACAGTAGCCTTCTCACCTGCGAACTGAGCATTCTGCCAGTGGAATCAGTGAACACTCACCCTCACATGCTCATTTACACTGTCAGTTTCCAGGAGGACTGCATTTTAAACTCTAATTTATATAAAAGGTGAAAGCTCTTTAATTGACAAATATATTCTAGAAATAGCCTTGCTGTTAGGAGCTGATGGTCTTTAAAATAACGTGTATATTTTCCATGGTATTCCTTTTACTTTTTAATATGGTAAGATGTTATCAAAGAAATGCACATTGAAGGGGTTAATTTTCATTTTTAGTTAGGGCCTTTTACAGCATTCAAGCAAGGGAAAGAGTTCTCTGAGCGCATGTAAAGTATACTTATGCTTATTTAAAGCCTGTGTAAATGCAAATCACACCCTACATATGAAAGTATCAGCATTAAAATTATATTTTCATTCATATGACTGCTTTTATTGGCATATGTCTTCACACTCAGGCACAGTTAGGTGCTCTGTTTAAATGATGATGAAATACAGTGCTTGTTCTCTGATTGCATCCCATCTTTTCCTTCCAGCGCATGATTGCCAACACTGTCAGGACAGTGAAATTCTGCCGAAGCCAATCTTTCAGTAAGTGTATTGCAACATCTGCATAGTCATCATTAGCATCAGGAGCTATAGTAATTACAACTAATTCTGTGTGTACCAGAACTGAAAAACCTGCTTTCCAGTGATTCTTCTGTGTTTGGATCCTGTGATGTTTCACAGGGCAAAATATCCTTCAGGAAGCTCTAATAAACCCATTGTCCTCTATCTCTTTTCCGTGCACATGAAAGAGCTAAATATCTGTGAGGTCTCTACCTATCTGTCAAATTAGAGCCAGTTGAAATTAGCCACTGGGTTCAGAAGTGGTTGAAATAATTCTAGCAGGCAGCAGCACACAGATACTTGCTTGGATAAATGCTGTTTTAATATGAAACCAGTCTGGAGACATAGCTTTTAAAAATGACACAACTGCATAAGGTGATGAATTTGAAACCTGTTTGTCACTATAATTACCAGAACTTGCTTGAGGCCATGTAAGATGACATGTAAGAGCTGTATGGTCAAACAGGCCTCTCTGTGGGTCTCATCCCACCAAGGTGCACTGTCAGTCTCAGTAACATGGGCATTTCCTCAGTGCTTCATCCATTTTGACTCACAGCGCCCTTCCTCTCAAACAACAGCATAAATAATATAAAACTGTATTTTTATAAAAATAGTTTCTTTCCATGTGGGTCAAAGCTTAACTGTAGAAGATTAGTAGAAATTTCTATAGAAATGAAGAGAGTAGTTGTTTTTTTTTTTCCTCCCACAATCCAGGTTTTTCTGGCTTTGTGTCTTTAATTTTGACATCTTAAGCACTAGTGAGACCTCCACATATTTAGAAATGGAAGCAGATTTTCATTATATAAATTATATAAGAAAATATCAGTATATAGATCTACTGGATCTAAATGCCATGCTTTTTGTGTGTGTGTATGAGTAATGTAGATGCCTTGGTATCATTTCTTGGTTGAATTTAAGTTACCTAACACAGACTGTAAGCTGTTCCCTGTGAGGCTGACTATACTCAGAATTTAACTCGGCAGTATTCTGTAACTTGCTGGAGTAGGTATAATGTGGTTAAGTAATGTAAACAGGTAGTAAATTCTGAGGCTTGACTCGGGCAGCCACTAAGCACTACATTGTTACAAATATTTAACACTGAGCAAGAAATGAGAATATTGCATGAAAGGAGGCTTAAATCAATTATATAATTTTGAATCTGTGAAAGTTGCTGATTCAAAAGCAAATCAGCAGCTTTAAATTGTACTTGTTAGCTATATAATTTATAGCTAATGACTGGTAAGGTGATGTATAAAACTGTAACCAAGGGCCATCAATTTTAGTAAATGTAGCCAAGGATGTCCAAGAGAAAAGTTAATGTGTGGGAGTAGTAACCAGAAAGACTGTCAGACATAGAGGAAAGGTTTCAAAGAGATCAATTTCTAAATATTTCCTTTTTAACTCACCAGGATCTAGTCTTTCCTGTGACAGCTTGTAAGGAGTTGTGCATTTTGTTCAGGCATTTGTCCATTTTCGCGTATCAATCCTACATCATTTCTCTTTCACCAGATCCTGATGCAGCCCAAACTAATAAAAACCATCAGGATGTTCGGAGCTATGTGCGGCAATTAAATGTGATTGACAACCAGAGAACTTTATCACAGATGTCTCACCGGCTGGAACCGCGCCGAGCATAAACATTTGAAGCAATGATTAGAAATGATCTTTTGTCCTCTCAAGGTCACTTGTTAAGAACTTCACTTTCTCTGCTACTGCACTGCCACTACAAAAATAAGCAAAAACATATTCTGAGGTCTTAGGCAACGCACAATGTACCAGCCTGCTGGAGAACTTTGGCTGAGGAAGAATTCATGCAGTGTGGGTGTATGGGTGGCCATGTTGTGAACTGTTAATTCATCTTAAAGTGTTGTAAGTGATATCTCATATGGATTAAAAAAAGGCAAAAGATGAAATAGTTAGTGGGAAATGCACAAAAAGCTTATAACAGTTCTAAGGTAGAGAGTGGGTTCTTCTCCCTAATTAAGAATATGTATTTTATGATTTACTCTTCAGGTCAGGACCAGAACTGATCATCAGTTTAGCTTGCTCAGCTACTGTTGACCTCAATAGGAGATGTATGTAAGCATCTGATGAAATAATGTAGGTTCAAGAGCAGTCCAAGGTATAATTCCATTCAGAGAAGACTTGCAAGTATTTCCATTTAAATACAACAGATACTAAGAAAAATGCCCAATCTTAATCGTACTGCCTACTGCTACAAGCAGTGTGGCCATTTCAGAAAACTGACAGGACTGAAAATATTTTGAATGATAAATAGATTAATCAGTGTTTACATTTTACTTTTTTTTTTAATTACCAATCAGGTTTTTAAAAAATTCTGTTAAAAAGAAAGGTTGTCAAAATCAATAGCATTAAAGGTAGCAAAGGACTGGTTCAAAAAGAGCACAATATGCACAAATGGATTTCAAGAGAATATTTTCCTGGATATTAAAACCTTAAACTTCAGCTATAATTAATCGTGGCTGGTTAACACATTTTCTGGTCTTAAGCATTTACAAATATCCTAATCTTCAGCCAATTGTTTGCACTTTCGATAGACTGTAAATAAATGTCAATTCATTATGTTCTAGAATATTTATTTGTTACAGTTATTGTGCCAAAATAATTGTTTTATTTATTTAGTTTAGCATGTTATGAGAGTGCAGCTTTTGTCTTCATATTTTGTGTGCATTTACATGTAGGAGTTGTGTGATCTATCTTTTCTGTAAATAATTTGTAGTACCTTATTAAATGTAATTGCTGGAAAGGTTTAGTCACTGGCCTTATTTGCGCTTTCAGCTTCGTTCCTGCATAAATACCAATGCTACTAATTGGCTGATATATCAAACTTGGCTTGTCATTTGCTGGGCCTCAAACCCACAGTTGGCCTTCACGCACTGTGAGATGGATGAGTTTAAAGCCAGTCAGATCATCCCTGCCACGGGGGATGACAGTCTGGCACTGACGTAACACCATAGTCTTATTAGCTGGTTTGTTTCTAAGGAGAAGACATTTAAATTGGAAGGGTTTAAATAAAGAAGGGATATATTCTTAATTTTAGATGTCTGACTAATTTGTCCTGCTCAGTCACTAATGCACGGCAAGTTATCTTATGCTGGGCAGAATTTTACCTCAGGTTGGCAAACTGGAGACCTTGGCTAACTCGGAGCACTTGAGAGACCTCTGGCTTTGGTCACCACAGGGAGGTCTCTCAGGGCCTGCAGCCACGAGGGGAGAGGTGATCTGGCATGGCCCTTCCCCCTCCTGAATACTCCTGGGGATGGCTGTACTACTGCTGGGCAAGCCCAGATGGCGGCCAAGTGCATGCCAAGGGAATGACGATGTTCAAACGGCGAAAGTCTTTCCTATTGCTTTCACACTGGTTCTGCGTTATGAAGCTGGATGTCATAAAACTGATTAAGCCTGAAATTAGAAGTTGCAACTGTTATCTCATAATTAAGCTTCAGAGATGACCTCATTGATATAGTCTACATTTTGCTTTGGACACAGCGTATTTTTTTTTGCATTGAGCAGGACTGTGTGGAGTCAGTATACACATACAGGTTTTTTTATCTATAAAAATAATTACATTCTTTTAGTCAAAACACAAATTCTGCAAAAGCTGAGAGTGACCAGGGAAATGCTGACACATAGAACCACAATCTGCTTGGTACCTGTATTCGGCAAAGGAAAGAATTACACAGTTAAGAAATATTCTGCAGCATGATGAAATAATTTATTTTAACTTTGCTGTCTGACTAGAAGTTCAAGATGATTCAGAGGAAAACCAGCTAATAACATAGAGACAAATTTGTATCTTATTATTTCAAGTGAAAAATATTTATTTCTATTTGTACTGTTCAACAAATATACTTCATATGGCTTTTTCAGATGCAGAATCTTCCCAGAAGCAAAATATGCAGTAGAATAAACTACAAGGACACAATTAATTCAAAAGGCATTTTTATCTTTGCAACCAATTGTTAACGTTTCTGAGTCCATGATTTTATTTGTTCCAGGTTTATTCCTGTTGTTTGGACTTTCATTTATTTCTGTGTTAGCTGGTTTATAAAGCTGCCAAATTTTGGCTTGGCTCTGCGTATAGACCAATTCTTCATCCGTTTAGTATGGTTTTTATCCCCTTGTTTTACTCCTTTTTTTCTTTAGAACCTCTAACTGTTTTACTTCTTTGTTGCCAACAGTCTCTATCGTGTAGTTATATCCCAGTGATACAAAGAGAGGTTTTATGGCACCTCCATATCAACAAATGAATGCAGTTTACCTGCTTAATGAAACTGGTGTCTGATATTTTTTAATTTTCCAATAAAGGGTGCTGTATAAATAACGAGTGTTGCTATCTATGTATCTAACTCATTCAAGTGGCTCAGATAGTTGCTATGGTGCAGATCACTGTCTACATACCTAGAGATTAGATGAATAAAACTACCTTCTGGCTCTAGGATCTGTCCTGGGCTTACCTTGCTCCCTGTGTTGACTTTACAACAGGAAGGCATCTGTCAATATATTGCTCTTGCTGTATGAAGTCTAAGTGACTGTTGCAATAGTGTGGAGAATGAATAGGAACTCAAGAAACACCGAAATGTCAAAACATCCATCCTGACTTCACCCTGTGCTCGCAGCTGCGAGTCACAACTTGTTCCTGCTTCGCTGAAGACATCCCCTTACTGCTGACTCCCAGGGCCAGTCTGCAGGCCTGGCATCAGGGGCTTGGGCAGTCCCCAGCATCGCTCTGCCCATGGTCCATCATGCTTTAGTTGCAGCACTTGCCCTGGTTGTGGCCCATGCCAACCATCCCTGCAGGACAGTGTCCAGCCGTTACTTGTGGGGGATCATGCAGCAGGGCCATTTCCATAGGAAACCACAGAGCTGTCTGTCCTGTCTCCATCCCACCCCGTAGTCCTCCAGTGGGACCCAAGGTGCTTTGCACCTCCATCACACCCACTTGCATGAACAGCATAAACACTGCAGGACAGCCCCCTCCTCACTGCAACACTGCAGGCTGAGAAAATACAAACCTGTTCTAAATGATAATTATGCCTGAGGGTCACAGGCCATACAGTACTGATAGGGCTGGTCCCTGCTGCTTGGTGTCAGGGCCCAGAGCTCCTGACCCTGTTCTATTTACTGGCAGAGTCATAACTGTAATACGAGTTTCCCCATGAGAGATGACCAGGAGGAGTGTCCGTAATAAATATTCACTGCTGGGGACCACTGAGCTGGGATGGTGACACCTTGGGCGTTTTGGAAAATGTTCTGCATTACAGGGTTTCACCACTGACCATTTTTTGCTCAGTCAGCAGCAGGGAGAACAAACTCCTCTGTTTAGGGCTGCAGAGCCTAAAGAGTCACAGGGTAAGCTCTCCCTACCCTGGCACATTTCACTATGATTGAGTTGTTAGGATTTCTCAATGACCAGGCCCAGTGCTGACAAAGGCAGGGAGCAAAGGTTAAATCCGGGGAGGCATAAATCCTGCACACCAGGAGGCTACAACTGTTTGGTAAAGACAGGATCCAAAATATTTCCCATGGACATCTTGTTCAAACCCAGTCGGCCACAAAGATATGATAGTGCCAGATAAAAGAGTTCAAATCTATTTGCAGGACTCTGCAGATGGAGGGTTTGAGTTCTTTCTTCCTAGGTAAAATACTGTGAGAGCACAGTCTCTTCAGACCAGGTACAAGGAGAGACAGAAACAAAAACAAAAATCCTTCTCTTCAAAGACAGTGGCAAAACAACCTTTTAAGTACAAGAAGTTTAAATATAATTTAGAAATCTTATAAAATAAGTTAGAAATCAAAAGGTTTAACCTTCAGGGGTGCGAAAAGTGATAGTGAATTTTGCTTGGGGAAAAAAAAATTAACAAAATTATAAATCTAAATGGTTAACACAGCTTCTTAGTAAGGTCAACTGCATAATATAGAGCACCTTAACCTCTTCCAGCAATTTTTAAACACCACACAGGTTAAATAGACTACTTCTGAATTCAGCAGTATTTCTTCTGGGAGCTCCGAATGCAAATCAAGAGGTAATAGTAGAAGGAAATTAAAAGATGTGCTATTCTCATTTCATTTTTTGTACTGATAATAAGGAAAGCAGCACAGAGTGATATGGCAAAGTGAACCTCTAACTTGAATAGCTTTTCTTTCACTGTTAATCTGAAATGCATTACACTGTGCCTTTTCAAATAATCATAATATTCTTTACTGTAGCCTGCATTAAAGTTTAGCAGGCATAAGCAGCAGTTGTTACCAGAGGTCAAGGTATTAGCAATCAAAGAAAATAATGACCAGATTAAAAAGTTATCATTAAAATTGCAAACCCAGAAACTTTTCTAGCAGCTTATCTTTGGAGCCCTGCCTCCAGGGCTGTAGCTGTGCCCATGGGACCCCGGGCACCCTCAGATGTCTCCCTGTGGTGGTGTGGTGGGACTAGGCAGCCCTGGGCTGGGGTGATGATGTGGCCTCAGCGGCTGGAGGGGACCCTCACCTTTCTGCCTCTCTTGGAAAGGTACACCACTGCCCCAAACCAATTCCTGCAGGGCTGGGAGCTCTCTGACGTGGCTGGTGGCTAAAACCTGACCTCGAGCTTCTCGTTGTGGTCAGTGTGTTAGAGGAGCACACAGGGCATGTCCCTGCATGCTTTGACCTCACTCTGTCCAACAGCATGGAGAGACCAGCTCCAACCCCATCTGCCCCGTGCACTGCTTAGCAATTGCAGCCCTCTGACATCTTCTAACTAAGGTAGTAACTTGCAAATCCACAAAGGAGAATAATCCAACCACGGTCTTGGCAGTTTATGACTCACATGATGGGGGACTGCTGTAGAAGGGGAAATTCTTAAAAGGGAAAAGAGAGTATGTACAGCTACAAAATCTTTCACTTACATCTAACTGCTGAAGGGTATTTCACAAAGGGTTGCTTTTTAATGGGCCTGGCACTCAAAGGTAATTTCTGAATTCAAAATAAACTCAGAAACTGACATGATAATGCATAAAGAATGAATAATTACTGACGCAAATTGGAATATTTTTCTTGGAAACTCCATGTAATAAAAATGTGACACATGGGGGTACTGGTAAGAGCATGACCTTTATTTTCTGGCCCTAATCCATTTGGGTCAGAGTGACAAAAAGAGAATCCTTTCTCACATGGTAGGGGTCAGCCAGTCGTATTTAATTTTTTTTCCTCCTTTTGCTTTCAAATGCAAATAAAGCACATTACCAATGAAAATAATGATTGTAAATGAATACCTCAATTAAAGGAAATTTACATAAAGATATGTAGGATAGAGGTGACAGTAGATATTCCAACATCCTAACAGACAATAATTCATTTCTTAATCAACTTCCGTCAATAATCATAAGCTTTCTGCTCTCCATGGTTTCCTCATTATAACACCACCTCTTGTGTTTTTAAATAGTTCTTTCTTCAGATGCTGTCCAAGCCAGCAAGTGAACCTGCTATCTGTATTTGCCGACTCTTTGTGTTTTTTCACAGGTGTACATTATTTCTGCACAGGAGTACTGTCGACAGCATTGTGGATGTTCTCAGATAACAGAGAGACAGTTTTGCCTTGGGTTTTCTTTAGATGTCCTCATTCTCTGTAGGACTGACCCTTGAGGGCTGCAGTACTGGCAGGTTGCTGTCTAGTGTCTGTTTGAAATCCAACATTTCCTTCCATTTGTAATTCCTGCCCTAGTGTTTCTCCTGTTCCTGTTGTCTGGCATGTAACTCCTTTGTGGTGCTCCTGATCAGTCAGTACTGTTGCCAGAAACTAGTAAGATATTTGCAGGGATTTTTGTTTCCTTCCTGTCATAACTAGACACTGTTAATAGCGTGCTTGTGTTTTGGGGGAGTTGATCACCTCTTTTTGGAATCACAGGAAAAAAGACTGAGATGATACAGCTAAACAGATTTATCTAGAGTACTGACTTTTTCTGAGACAATCTAACATTATGGAGATTTTCTAGTCTTATTTAATGTCTAAATACAAAGAGAAAAAAGATGTGATCTCCAACAGACAGATTTGTTTCTAATTAATGTACACTGGTTTAAACAAGTAGCAAAAAATGTAAGTTACTCATACTGCAGTACATCATTAAAAGGAGTTAATATTTTCTTTGTAATTCAAACCAATCCCTGCCAATGGTGGGCAAAACTTTCAGTATTCCAGTATCTGCATTTAATTTAGAAAAAGGTAAATGTACTAAATAGTTTGGTAATAATTGGTTTTAATAAAGAAAATACAATACTATGCTTTAAATCGTTTGTTGAAAGGTCTGTATTGTTATTTTTCCTTGGTGGTCCTCAGAGGCAGTGGAATTGTGCGTGCCTCTCCCCAAACTCTCTGTGACTGAGCAATGTATTGGGAAAAAAAATAGAGAGAAATTAAGGGACTGTTGCTTCAGTGGAGCTTGGAGTAATGTGGATTAGAAAACACAAATGGGCACAGCTACAATAAGTTCAGTACAGCTCTAAAACAAAGAAAACAGTGTTAAGCTGTATTAAATTTTAGAGAAAAAAACTGCCAAAATTAGAACAATAAATTAAGTCCATTGGACCACAAAATTTAATATAAGAAGGAGTATATAAGCTATATATATACAATTAAAAGTATGTAATGAAATGGTAGCTGAGTAGAGTGAGTGATTACAGCTGAGTATAATGATCGGCTAAAAATTGTGGTGCCAGAAAAAGATAAGAAAACCATTCTTGTAAAACAATCAAGAATTGAATTTCTTGTTAATATTTTGCCATCTCATGGTATCTCATTGCTAAATATATTGACATTTTTGTAGAAGTTATATGTGCTTTTACACTGCACACATGCCTGGTCAAAAGACAGTGTACAAGCTGTAACCTGCCAGTTCTGAAAACCATTGTGCACAAAGCAGGTATTTGATCCACGCCCATTGTACACAAGCATATTCTGCCACATGCCTGTATTTAATCATTCTGGTCTATATTAAAGAATTTTGTACTTAATAATTTTATAGTTAATTAATATTTAAGTGTATTTATAATCTCATGTTAAATATATTGTATAGAGACTTTCACAAAATCCTTATCTAAAAATTAAAAAAAAAGATAAGAAAACAATAACAAAGATGGGTCTTATAGATGGATGATGGTTGGTACAAGCTCTTTGTTCATTCCCCATGAAAATGAAGAAGAAATCATTTCCCCCAGGACACCAAAGACTGGGTTGCTGAAGCAAACAGGAATCACAGTCTGTGCTGTGCAAGCGTAGGGACAGCATGTAGCACCAGTCTGGTGTTTGTGGGTGCACACTCAGCACCTCATGTACAGCAGGAATGGCAAAATTGCCTCTGAATCAACTCCAAAGACAATTCCTTAGGTTTTCCACTTGCCATCACCCAGAAAGAGAAAAGGCAGCTTGTTTTGGCTAGCAGTACCATGCAAGTTGTCTTTTAGTCATGAAACCAATCCTGCTAGTTATGTTTTGGGGTGTAACTGCAGAGGTGTGTGATTGCAGCATGTGTAGACATACCTGCATGAATTTCAGTCTGGAAAGCAAGCAAAATAATGTACAGAGGGCTTTCAGGTGAGCCATTTGTCCACCTCTTCCAGATCACAAACATGATGGAACAAACGGCATAAACCTAATGCCACCATGTTGTTACAGCTAACATTGCTCAAACTAGCTAGATTAACCCTAGCATACACTAGTGCTACATCTTCTACAGCAGTGTGTACAGCCTTCACAGGATATCCCAGGCATGACTTCCACCATGTTTTCTGGCCAATTTTTTAAGCTAGAAATGGCAGCAATCCATGGCAACCAGAGAAGCATCCATGCTTCAAAGAAACCTCTGTATTAAGCCTGAGATGAACTCTTGGACAGTGTTAAAGGAGAATTGAAAAACACGGAGCAGGTCTCCACCTCCAAATTATCTATGTCTAGAGTTTCACATACAGTTTAAGATGGCGTAAACTGCCACTATTGCTAAAAAAGCACTTCCAGGCTCCATCTTCTCTCAGCTGCTTTTATCACCTCCTGCTCTTTTCCTGCTTTTGTGCTGGCATGAGTTTTTGTGCAATTGCCTGATGACCTGCATTCTACTTTGGGTGAAAACTGATTTGTTTTCTCTGCAGTAGCTTCTCCTGCACAGCCCAGTTCCCTGTGCAGCCGTGCAAACACCATGCTGGCAGAAGGTGAGGTGGGCAGTGCAGCAGCAGCAACAGGGCTCGACAGGCAGGGCAGGGCTGTACCTTATGCCTTTGGCAGGCGAGATGATTTAAACCACCTGGACATATGCATGACACTGTATTTTCCATGTTGAAAGGGGGTGAGACGTCGTTACACAACCTGTGATGAGATGTAAAGAGACAATTAATATGAATCCTTTCAACTCTAAAATTAAATTAAAAGCTGCTAGAGCTGCCTTTATCCTTTGCCAATTGTGGCTTTACAATAACTTTTGTTAGCTTTTAAATATTTTCTTTTTCTGCCTCTCCTATATCAATTGAAGAAGCCTGAGATTAGGATTGAGCTCTCCAGAGACAACTTTTGAGTTTCTCTCTTTGAGTTTGCTACCTCAGAAAGGAAGGAAAACATATCACTATGTGCTGGCTCACTGTTTTATATGGTTTCTGATCTTTACTATCTATTTTTAATTTAATTTTCATTATAATGGAAAAACAACTTGAAAATATCCAGTCTCACCAGCCAGAGGGCAGAAAGAGTACAAGCCTCAAAATGCACACTTAAAACCTTGTAATAGTTTCAGCTTCACAACAGTGTAGCACTGGGGTTGGACAGTCCTGCAACTTTACTTTCTCTCGCTTGTCCTTTACTAGAGCAGGTGCAATTACGTGATTTAAACAAATGGCACGTTAACACATTGCCTGGTGCAGACTCTGCACTCCTACTCTTGATGTAGGAAATATCATCCACCCCCTCATTTCTCATGTGCTACTGGAATAGTTTATTTAGGCCCTGAAACCAGGGCCTAAAGTCACATACGGCAAATCCCAGCTCTGCAGATACACAGTCATGGAAAAAATGCCTGCACAAAGCACACTAGGCAAGAGACCTCTGAATGCATGTGCTCAAGGAAAATGCCTATGAAACAGGTGATTTAACATTCAAATAGATTTTAAAATCATTTGACTAATTGGCATTTGCCTCTGACAAGAAGGATAAACACTCTAGTTACAGTATTTAAGAGAACTAAGTATGTGGCACCTCTCCTCCTCCAGAGTATAGTTTCATGTGACTTGTGTTTGATATTTGTGTGTTCCTTTAAAATGTGGCACTTTTGACTGGAGACTTCTCCAGGCTCACTAGCATATCAGTTCACAGGAAAGCATAAGCGCTCTCAGATCAGACAAGAAATGCCTGGAACTGCAGTATCCAAGGGAAGCCAAGGCATGCTGACCTCCTTCACTGCTTGTCCTGGCAATACTGAACCTGTCAGGTGGGCAAAAGGGGATCACCAGCGCCTGCTTTTTTACTTTCTTATCGTCTTCACGTACTTTCTGCACTGAATGCTTAAGATCTTGCTGAATTTTACTCCTAATATTATGGTTCAGTGAAATGTTTTATTTTAAGCACAAAAATGTATACTTGTGCTCCACTGTTTTAAGTGGTTTTTATTCTCCCTTATGCCAAACTAATACAACATGGGGAAAGCCTCTGATATCTGTTAAATAATTATATTTGATTAATCAGTAAAGTGTTCTTCCATGATTCAACTCGATACCACACATCTTTGAGATGTACAGCTAATGTATATGATTCAGTGGGGTGCTGTACACCTCTTTGTGAATCATTGTGCCACACAACTGGTTTTATATGGCAGATCTGCACATGCATGTAACAACAGTCAAATATGAGAGACAGCGAGGAGCTGCAGTTCTCCAAAGAATATGAAACCACAGTGTACAGTCAGCAGTAGATGACCTGGGGAATACAGAGTAAAGCAGCACTAGGCATTGAATCTTGCACGACACCTTGTATCGTACAGAAAATGTGCTGTCACAGCCATGTGATGTGCTTACCTCAATAGAAGAATTGTTTGCCCCCCTGAGTCTTTTGAGTCTTTTGAGTCCTTTAAGTGTGACACCAGTAAGCTGTCTTATTGAAACAGTAATAAGCTGATTCTCTTTGCAAAAAGTTTTCCGCAATAGCTGAGTACCTTGATGCCATTAAAATGTTTGGATAAGGAGTGGTCTGTATGGCTTCAGAAGGTGGAGGTGGGTTGTCTCTCTGTTTAATTTCTGACCTGGGCAGCCAAGGAATATGTACGAGGGATGGGGGGGTTACAATTGCCAGTCAAGTCCTCCTCCCATATTCCTGAAAGGAGGACAGGCTGTAGGAGCAAACCTGCTCCCTTCCTACTGCTTGGGTCTTCGAACCCTAACCCACAGTAACTTGGCAATCCCAGGTGACATCCAGGACTTAAACATACTGCATCTTGGGAAAACACCATGCCAGCCTCCATGGCACAAGAACAACAATGCAGGGTTTTTTTTCTTACCTTCATCTGGTCATTTTGATAAAAAAATTTAGCCATACTGCCTGTCACTGAAGCACAAACCCTGGAAGGAAGAAGCTTGTGTCTCCAAAGCTGTGGCCATGGCAGTGCAGCCCCGTGCCTGGGCTCCCTTCACCTGCAGTGACTGGGCTGCACTTGTCAACTGGAAGCACCCGAGAGAACAGGCCCTGCTCAGTCCAGAGGCTCTTCCCAAGTTTGGCACAGCTGACCAACAAGCAAACAGCCACTCAGCCAGAAGCCATCCTCCCTGGTCAGTCCAAGCCAGGAGGGCCAACCTTGTCCTGGGGTACATCAGGCACAGCATTGCCAGCCAGGCAAGGGATGTGATTGTCACACTCTGCTCTGCACTGGTGTGGCCTCACATTGAATATTGTGTGCAGTTTTGGGCACCAAAATGTGGGAAAGATATAAAGCCCTTAGAGAGTGTCCAAAGGAGAGCAATAGAGATGGTGAAGGGCCTTGAGCGGAAGCCATGTGAGGAGTGGCTGAGGTCACTTGGTCAGCCTGGACAAGAGAAGACTGAGGGGAAACTTCATTGTAGTTACAACTTCCTTGTGAGGGGAAGTGGAGGGGCAGACATTGGTCTCTTCTCTGTGGTGAGCAGTGACAGGACCCGAGAAAATGGCCTGAAAGTTGTGTCAGGGGAGGTTTAGATTGGATATTATTAAAAGGTTCTGCACCCAGAGTGTGGTTGGGCACTGGAACAGGCTCCCCAGGGAAGTGGTCACAGCATCAAGCCTGACAGAGTCTGACAAGCATTTGGACAGCCCTCTCAGGTACATGGTATGATTATTGGGGATGTCCTGTGCAAGGCCAGGAGTTGGACTTTATGATCTTTGTGGGTCCCTTTCGAACTAAGAATATTCACTGATTCTGAGAAGCTGATGCTCCATCCCACTCGCCTCACGCCAGCTCCACCGCAGTGCTCGAGGTGTGGGCGCAGGGTGCGCAGGCCGTGATGGGCCCCGCGCCCCGTACCCCGACGCTCGTGTCCCAGGGCGGGGGGGCCCGCGCTCGCCTCCGCCCGCCGCCCCGCAACCCGAGGGGCCCGGCCCCGGCACCGCGCCCCCTACAGGCAGNGCGGCTCCGGGATCGGCGCCGCTCGGGTCCCGCCAGCCCGGAGCCCCTCGGGAAAGGTGAGGACGGCCAGGCGAACCGCGCGGAGGCAGCGCTGGGGGCGGCGGCGTGGTGGGTGCGCGTTCGGCTGGGTGGAGGGAGGCGGCGGGCAGCCGGCGGGGCCGCGCCGGGCCATAGGTGTCCCCTCTGGGTTTTGCGTTTCCCGTGCTGAAGCAACTTCAGAAGCCCCGTGAAAGGAGGCGGCCGGCCGGGCATACGGCCTGACCTTGCGTCGCCTTGGTCCCCCCGCGCCGGCCAAACGCCGCCGTGGTCAGCGGCGCCCACGCTTGGCCGCGCAGTGGGACGGGGGTCGGGAGACGAGCCGTGCCCGCCGGGAGAACGGAACAGGACAGGGCAGAGCGGTGTCCGGCGAGCGACACCCGGGCGGGACGGGACGGCCCGGCGCGGAAAGGTGCTGCCGGCGGCAGCGGGACACGGGCAGCGGGACACGGGCAGCCGGCGTCCGGCCGGGGGCTGCAGCTCTCGGCCACCCCTGCGCTCCTTAGACTGTGTTTCAAATGCCGCGCACCTGCTGCATTTTGCTGTTGTTTTGGGCATAAAATCCGTCGCGTTGGGATTTGAGGTGTGACTTTAATTGCCTCCGGTTTTTTTCCTTTTTTAAAATAAGCTGTCGTTCTTTAGTTTTGCTGTGTTTGCTTAAGTTAGCTCGTTTCCACCAGTAGGATCTTTTATTAAGCACGCGTGTGTGAGCCATCTATTACTCCTGTATCCAGCGTGCTCTGCTGGGAGTTTTAGCGACAGAGCCATCGGGAAAGCCATGGATCATTACTTTTTCTAAGTTCCAGACGCAAAAATAATTTGAAAGCACTGGATTAACTGGGTCACTGCCCGAAAACATCATAGCTTTCTGCAGGAGGCATGCAGTTAGATGTTTTCAGGACTTTGTCCTGAAATTTGTAAGTCCTCAGAAGCCTGCTTATTTTATCTATCTGTAATGTGCTTTGCATACTAGTGGCATTATGTGAATAATGGTAACCCTGGAGAGCCTGGCTCACTGTGAGGAGAAGGCAGAAGCACGGACAAAACTGAGGCCTGGGTCCTGCAGTCTGGCCTATGCCAGGACCGAGCGGCACTATGAGCCTGGATGCAGGCTTAGCTGCCTTGTCTTTCTTGCATGCTGTTGTGTGTGTTCTCCTGGCAGGCATCACTTACAAGGTATAATGTAAGTGAAGTGAGCAATTTAGGGGTTTCCTGAGATAAAATGTTTTCTATTTAAAGTGGAGCCTTCAAAGCCTTCAGTCTCTGCCATTGACACAGCTTGGCTTAAAAATGATTCTTTTCCTGCAGTACTTAAACTGTTTAGGTGGAGTTGAGCCCTTTTTCTTTAGCAATGGTTATATAAATTAAAATAAAATTAGAAGTGTTATTAATGGAAGTTATGCAGAATTCTTAGGTTCTGACAAGGGACAGGCTCAAATGTTTTTGATTCTGTAACTAAGCTAGGCAGAGCCATGCCTCCAGTCTCACCATCTGCAGGACTGCTGCTCAGTCTGATTAAGAAAGTTTAGGAGTTGTAGGGGTTGTTGGCTTTATTTTAACTCATTGGGAGACTAGAAGATTAGGATATATTTAATTTAGATTTGTGCTTGGAGTTTGTTTACATTTTATGTATCAGCAGTTTATGGTATGATTAAGGGGGTTTTTATTTATAAAAACTTCTTTCTGCAGTATCTTTTGTAGCTCAATGTCACTGTAACTCCTTTCTGTTTTCTGTTTGGACAAGACAGTGTTTAACCATGTTTTGGTGTTTGAGGGTGGGGTTTTTGTTGGACATTTTTATTTGTTTTTTTAATATTTATATTTTTAAACTCTGTATAAATATGCTGCTGAAAAAATCCAGGTTGGTATGCTCAAAGACTGTAGGCCACGTTGGATACAAAGGATGATTTTGATCTAAAAATGGATGGTGAAAGATCCTGAAAGCAAATGGGCTGTTTTGCCAAATAAGGAAACTTGGCACATTCAGCTGTGTATTTTAAGATAGCACAAGTGTGGTGTGCTACTACTTTATTGGCAATATGTTGGCAGTGTGCCTTCCTGAAAGAAGCACTGAATCTGACTTTGTGGAACCACACAGTAAAATGAGGGGCAGGCAGTTGTATGGTTGTTCCCCCTAATAAATTACAAAGGGGGTTCCTGAAGTAATTGGATACTTGAGCGGTGTCAGGTGCATGTGCAAGATGAGGGGTGCAATTTTTGGTTTTGCAGCCATGCACTAAACAAAATATGAGTTGCAGTTACTGTGCAATTTGTAAATTCTTTCCTTCCTCCTGTCTCTAAGTCCCTCAAGTGGAAGTTCCCTATACTCTGGGAGCGGAAGGTGAATGACAAATAGGAGGATCTTCTGTTTTGTACGTGGAATAAAGCAGGGTATTGGGCATGGCAGCACTTCCCCTGCGTTGCAACCTGTTTGTGGGGAGCTCTGAGGTGTGAGTGAATGTATCGGGCTCTTCCAGTGTTGCTGTGCTAAGATGCAGGGCACCCTGTAGCAGGGTCAGTCTGCAGCCTGCGTGCCTGGGGGTTCCCTCACCTTGGGGGCCTGTGGGGGAGCAGCACATGCGGGACCTTGGCAGGGTCAGGACCCTCACATGAGTTAATCTCCTAAAGTGCTGTATTCACAAGAAGCCAGTGATGGCAGACGGTTTCCTACACCTACATTGTCAGTGTACTGAACTGAGCTTGTGGTGACATAATGTGGTGACTTTACTTGCTGCAAAGTGACTCTGCATAATAGAGTCCTGAGATGTTAAATACTAATGTTAAATAATAATTTCAAATGCTAAACACTGCCAAGTGCAACTCAGATCTGTTACTTTTTGGTGTGAAATGAACAGCTTCTAACATCATGCTCAAATATAAGTTACTATGAGGAAAAAAAAGCCAGGAGAAGATGTAGATGTTGCTGCAAGATTACAGGGTCATGTTAACTATTAGAAATAAAACAGAAAAAGGAGCAAATTATTTTTCCCCCAGGAAGATCCCATAGGAATAACTAAAATAACCAGCAGTTTAATTATTTCCTGAAATACCTATAATTCACAGTTTCTAAATTGTCATGTTTTTATTTAATCCAGAAAAAGCAACAAAGTCAGTCAATGCAGTGTTTCCCTGCTACACAGTGATGGTATTAAACATCCAACCCCGTGTGAGTGGGGAGGGAGGGTGCGAGTGCCAAACCCTCCTTAGCTGTGAGCAGGGGAGTTGCTGTAACGCCCTGGCAAAGGCCTGCAGGGAAGCCCTGTTGCAGAGGATTGCTCTCCTGGCTGCAGAATTGTAAGATGTGAGAAAACACCTCACATTGCTGGAATGTTGTGCTTGTTTCAGATGCAAGTGGAAGACTGTGGAGTTTAGTGAAGTACTAGATCTATTTTTTTTTTCTCTTAACCAGTGGTATAAACTCAGATTGTTAAGTATATTTAAAACAGCATGACAAGTTAATAACTGTGTGTGGATTTGTCACTTGCAATTGTTAATCTAAACAGTTGTTTTCTCAAACATAACACAGAGATTGATCTCTCTAATTGAGGATTAACTACCTTGAATCCAAAAACATGGAGTAATGTTTAAACAGGTCTGTTGTTTCATCTAGAAGGAGAAAACTAATGTAGGCTGTGTTTAGTTACAGGTCTATAAATAAAGAGTGTCTCTTGTAAATTTCCTCTACTTTCTCTGGAACAACCTGATGTAAACCAATGAATCATTCTTTAAATAATGTTAACTTACTGTACGCTGGTGCCCTATAGCATCTCTATAACTACATGAAAGGAGGTTGTGGCCATGCAGGGACAGGAGGAGGTTGTGGCCTGACAGGACAAGAGGACATGGTCTTAAACTGTATCAGGGGAGGTTTAGGCTGGATGTTAGGAAGAATTTCTTCACAGAAAGGGTGATTAGACGTTGGAATGGGCTGCCCAAGAGGTGGTGTAGTCACTGTCCCTGGAGGTGTTTAGGGAAAGACTGGATGTGGCACGCAGTGCCATGGTGTAGTTGACATGGTAGTGCTTGGTCATAAGCTGACCTGAGTATCTCAGAGGTCTTGCACCTGATTCATTGTGTGATCAATCCTGTGATCTGCAGCTGGTTAATTGCTGTAGATAAATTTGAAACTGGAAAGGTGTTTAAAGAATGAATGATAACTTCTGCAAATGCTTATGTGCCAGGCACTGCCTTGTGAGTGCATGAAAATTTAGGTAAAGTTTGAAGCAGTAAGTAGGATCCATCAGAAAAGTACTCATTTGTATTTTTCAAGTGTCCAATGTGCATGTTATTCTATTCTAGTGTAATTTTCAGAAAGCAAATAATTTACTAGTTTGTACTGTTGATTTGGTGGTTCTGGGTGAATAATAATGTTAAATAATTTGACAGCTCTTCAGAACTATTGAATTCAGATAGTGAAGGCCAGAAATATTTCTTTCCTGGGATGTGTTTTTCTTTTCACTTGGTTTCCTCATCCTTCTGCCATCCCAAATGTTATCAGCTATTCCCACTTTCCTCTTAAATTTATGGTCTAGTCAGTGCATACACTTTTGTGTGTGAGTAACATCGCTCTTCTAATTAACTCTCTTGTCAGTAAGGAAATTGTTCACTTGAGTGTGATTACCCATGTGTATAAATATGTGCAGGGCTGTGGCCTTAAATCGTGAGGTCTTTGGGTTGGGAAGTCAACCTGTTTTATTTGTCTGTAAAGTGTCACATATGCTTGAGACACCATATCCACAGCATGAATTTGGAGTAACTGCTGGAGTAAACAAAGCAAATGAACTTTTGTTTCCGAAGACCTGCTAATTAAGCAACACTGACAAAGAGTAAACATTAAAATGTTCACTACTCTCTTGGTTTGTAGGATTGACCAATTTCCTTTCCTTTGAGCTTTCCCTAGAGAAAACATGTGCAGGCTGTGCAAAAGATGACTTTGGGATGACAGGAAATTAACAGCAACAACAAGGTTAAAACAAGAACAGAAGGTCAGCAGGACAGTTCAGGAACTTGTATTAGGGAAAGGGCTGCAGAGCACCAGAAGAATGGACTTCATTTCATGTCCCACTGGTAACCCCTGCTCTGGCATGCAGCTCTGAGGAGAGAGCATTCACGTTCCCTCCCTGAGAGCTCTGCAGGCTGGCTATCAGGGAAAGGCTTGAAGTCTGCTCCTTCCTAAAGAGCCTTCCGTAAACAGTAAACTTATCATGGTCTGGTCAGCATTAGTCTTTATGGGTGGTCAAGAGATATAAAATGAAGCAGGCAGTTTCAGACAAGGCTCTATGTTCCGTTATGTGTAGAAAAGTGTTGATATCTTCATCTCTCATTTGGAGAATAGTTGAAACCAAATAGTGCTAGAAATTCCTGGTCAAATGATATCTCAAAGTTTTAATCAGATTAGCTGCACAATCAGAAGAGCTAGGGGGCAAATAATGCCTTTGTGTTTGTTACAGAAGGGACTGGCATAAAGGGTTTCTGGCAGTCAGCAGTAGTAGGAGAAACGCAGATGTCTCTCCCAGCTCTGGACAACACATAATGTGTGTTTCATCTCGAAAAGCCCTATGGAGTGGAGGTTCCCAGAAGACATTGTGTGTTTTGGTACTGTAATGTACCAGTGAAATTGGACATGTAGTTTTCACCATCAACCCAAAATCTCTGGTTCTTTTTTAGCTTGTTTTATTAAAACCCATCTCTCATTTTATGCTGATAAATTTACTGACATTAATTGCAAGTATAGTAACTTTTGCTGATAATTAAAACTCCATTGTCTAGGCTGGTGCATCTGAACTGAACCTGTGGCAGACTTGCAGATGGTTCTGGAGGATGCTGTGTCTTGCAGCCCTGCTAAAGCTTTCTGATCTTACATCATTAAAAAGAAGAAACCTAAAATTAATCATTGTTCATGCATTTAGGTGATAATGTTTCTTGAAATTCGCTACAGCCATAAGCTTTATCGCTATGAAATCTCAGGGAAGGACATTCTGTTCCCCTGTCAGCAGACTTGGGATCATCTGTTGAAACGGCCGACACCAGTCTTGGCACAGGCTACAGAATTTCACATATTGTAACCCAGATGAATTACCCTGTACTTGCGCTTTGTTACAACGTGCAAACAGAGCTGAGTCACTCAGGAAGAGAGATTTACCACGGCCAGGTTTTTCCACATCCTTGTGCGAAGTGCTCCGGCCTCGCCCGGAGCGCTGTTAGGGCGCGTGGTGTGTGCCAAGGTGCCACTGCTGGCTGACCGCCGCTGCTGGCTGGCCGAAGGTGGCCTGCCCGGCCGGGGTGGCGTGTGCCTCGTGCGTGGCCATCGCTGCGGGAGGACAGCGTGCCTGGCGTGCCTGAGCGGGCAGGCAACCCGGAGCCGAGAGCACGCTTCCTGTCTGTCCACGGCGAAGGCAGCCACGCGCCTGCCTTTTGCAGAGCTGCTTCCAAGGTGTTCGGGAAACATCAGGATTGCTCTGAGGAATATTGTTAGTTGTTTCTGTCCCCTGGCTCCTCCTAACAGCTTGTGAAAATTATGCAAACTTTTGCACAGCCTGTTGGAATGCAAGTTCCCGGGCTCTTTTCCTCCTGTGGCCTGCTGATTTTACTGTAGTGCACTTATGATTCTGATTTTAGGGTGACTGAGCATGGGTAAGAAAGTCCATAAATCCTTGGAGCGTGTGCATTAATAAAAGCTTTTCTCTTCACAGGTTTTGCTGTGGTATATTTTGTCATTATGAGATGTCGTCTACCAGTGCTTCATTTGTGCAAATTAAATTTGATGACTTGCAGTTTTTTGAGAACTGCGGTGGAGGGAGTTTTGGGAGTGTCTACCGAGCCCGATGGATTTCTCAGGACAAGGAGGTGGCAGTAAAGAAGCTGCTCAAAATAGAAAAAGAGGTAAAAATTTACTTTTCATTCACTTTGCTGTGGTAACAAGAACAAAAATTCTTTTCTAGTGTTTTCCATCCTCTAGGTAATGCAGGCAAACTACCGTGGGATTTTTGTTTGTTTAATTACAAAACTCCATAAGTGATGATGTTACAGTAAAGACATAAAGAGTGGTCCAAGCCAAGGGGGCTGATTTAAAGCATTATTGTTTTACCGTTCACTGTTCTCTCCCACTTTTCTTGTTTTACAACTCTCCTCTGCCTGGCCCGGAGGAGGAGGAGAGCTGGCTGCACCTGTGGAGCTACTAATTGCCCCTTGACACCGCCGGCATGTTGCTAGATAGGACGAGGTAGTGTTCACTGTCATTATCTGATTCCATTTTCTCCTTTTGACGTCTGCTCTGTGGTTCACATCTGAATGTTCACTACAGGCTTAGAGTTGTCTCTTCCCTGCCTGCTGAAGATTTGATCTAGGGCTCCACAAACTCCTAGTTAGTGATAGCCACATAGTCATAGCTTGGTCTTGCAATGAGGTAGTTTTAACCCTAACTGTTCTACCAGTCGCCTTCCCTTGGGGCATCTTGTGACCTGGAAAGGTGGATGGGTCCTTGGCAATCCTGAGGGAAAACGCAGAATTAGCTTAGTACACCTTTACCAACTAAGGCTGGTTTGTTTTTGGGTTTTTTTAAAAGCTTTTTAAATTTGCCTAAAAGTCCTTTTGAGCCCTCAGCTTTGTACAGTTTCAGCAGATACACAGTGTATGTGGTCCTCACAGTGCTCCAGTCTGCCTGCTGGTCAGCACCACAGATGGAGCAGTGAGCACACACCAGTGTAGTGAAGGACAGCCCAGTTACTGGGCTGCAGTTCCATCATGACTATCTCTAACTTGTATACAATATCCTTAGACTATTTTAGGAAGACAGTTACAAGCTGGAGGACAGAGGAGCAGTGCTAGGCATAATAGACTTAAGTAAATAATCAGACACCAAACTTCATCCGCTGCTGCAGCAGCCAAGCTGCCATGATTGTGACATGCTTAGTCACATGATAAGCACGATTGATCATGATTAAGCATGTTGCTATCTAAAGTAATATAAAAGGATCTCAAGATTTTTCTAGGACAGCAGAGGATTTATACATTCTGTTGAATGTCAGTTTGTGCCATTCTTTTTATTTCTACTATTTGTTAATATCAAAAGATACATGAAGAGTAAAATTTGTGCTATGCAGTATGAGTAATGCGCTCCTTAAAGATCATCTGGCTGGCAGATCTCAGTCAGGGTCAGTGAAATACCTTTATTGAACATGTGTGTTTCTGAAGGGCTTACACCTAGTATCTGTGCTAGACCTGTTGCTATGTACTTAAAGCATTTTTTGAAAGTAAATTTAAAAACAGTATTACTACATCTTGTGATGGCATAAAACTTAATGGAATGGAAAAGGATGGAGAAAGGACAATCCTGTGTATTACTTGACACTGTTGGAACATTCAACAAAAATACAGTTTTTTAAGATAGCGCAACACGAACTTCAGCTTGGAGCAGCAAGGAACACAGGTTGTACGGTAGGAAAAGGAAACCATATGCCAGAAAGTAAGGTAAATGTTTATTTAGGGATTAATGAAGACTTGCAGCTCAGTAAGAGCTCATATCATGGTGCTGTTTGGCAAATTAGGTTAATTGTTTTGCATATGCAAATCAGGATCAAGTAATTTGTAAGAACCAAGCGTACTGTATCTTGGTATGTAGCACTGGGAAAATTGTTGTTAGGCATATGTGGTTCTGTTGTGTCTAAAAGAATGTAAATGAACTGGAAGGGCAGCCCTAGAGAATCTGCAAAACAGAGTGGAAAATTAGTGAAGGTGGGGGTGTCAAGATGAGGTGAAGAATATCATCCGTCAGGATGAGTTGACAGAAGGGGAGCAAGTGCCTTCCATCCAAATTTGTTTATTTTTCTTCAGACTGGTTATAATTTGCAACTTAAACTAAACTAGACAGGTTATGGGAGCAGCTTGGCATGGGCACTTTCTCTTGAAAGGTTTCTGGGAAGGCAGCAGAGAGACAAGTGGTGATGCCTTAAATAAGTCTAAGTAGCTTTGGCAGAATGTTTCTGTCAACAGCCTCAGAGAATTAAAAAGTAAGGGCTTATATACAAAAATTGCATTTTCCTATGGAGAAAACGATGGGCTAGTTTAATCTAGTGCAAAAAGTTATTGCAAGAACTAGTGCTTGGAATTTGTAGCCAGGAAAATTAGAATGGAAAAAAAAGCACAAATTATCAGGAGTGAGGATGAGTAACACTTGGCACAGACTACAAATGGAAGGAGTGAAGATGGAGGATGCTTTTCATCTCTTTGTCTTCTCATTGAGATGTCTTTTTAGACAATTGTTTTTGTCAAGTTGTTGAGCTCAACACAGGAGCATCTTGCTGAAGTATAGCGGCTTGCGCTGTGCCAGAGGCCAGCCTTGGTGGCCAAAAGGTCAGACCCTAATGGCTGTCACAGGTTTACATATGTAGCGTATTCATCTGTAGTGATGACAATAATGAATGTCTGTGACTGAACTGTGCTGAAAGTCATGGTGAGTTAATGACTCTTCTGATATCAATACAAAAATAACTTGCTGTAGCTTTGTGTATCTGTGTTTAGTAGATGCTTGGTTGCATTTCGTTCAGAAAATGAATTATTCTGTGCATTTGGACAATGCTCTCAGTCACTCTTGGGCATGGTCCTGTGCAGAGCTGAGAGTTGGATTCAGTGATCCTTGTGATTCCCTTCAAGCATGACATATTCTGTGATTTTACTCTTTCTAGATTATTTGGAAGGAAGCGTTCTTTTATTTCCATGACTGCTTGTCTTGTATTTCTATTAAATGCTGCCAATAATTTGTAACAACTGATTACAGGGAAAACATAGGAGAGTTGTGAAAAACTTGCTCAGAGGCATTTCATGCTAGCCAAATCCAAGGGCACAAGCCAAGTCAATGGAGCTATGGTATCATTCTGCAAATATGTTGTATCTGTGTGTAGTTTTATTAAACAAGCCAATCACAACCAGCAAAGATCTTGAAGGTTAACCAAGGGGCTAACAAGTTCTAACATGAAACAAAGCAATTTTTGTTCCAGCATAGCATACTAGAATATGTGCTTAGAAAAACTTAAAAATACTTGGAAGGGTGTTGCTTAGACAGATTGCTTTGAAATCTGAGAAATACCTCTGCAAGGCAGTAACTTTTTATAGACAGGCAATAAAATGCAACTTTATGGGAAGAGATGTATGTTTAAGTGAAAAAATACACCTAAACAGGTCTGATAGGAAAAATATACATATGCTGCAAGGCCTTGATTAGAATATCAGATGTGAAACTGGACAAGACTTGTGCTGATTAAGTGGAACACAGGAATGTGACCAATGTGACCTGAGTGATTAAATAGCAGGAAAACAAAAATTAAGTTGCCTTTTTAGTATCTAGTACAAGCACTATAGTGGTTTTAGGTTTAAAGTAGGAAACAGGAGTTCCTAGTGAATTATTTTGTGGAAAATCAAACTGTCAGCATGATGTTTATGATGCATGTGGCAGAGTAGAAATGCTTCCTGTAGCAGGATCTGTCCTTTTGCCCTAAGTGATAATCGTGTCCACTCATTGAAGAAAATCACACATCTACTACTCTGGAAGTTATTTGGTATTTTTGGGAGAGATTTATATGAGTTATTGGATAAACCTGTAATTTGGCTCCCACTGAAATGAATGGGAGAGACTGGGGCCAGGGGCGTTATTCTGCAAATTGCTAGCAGTTCTTTTGACTCCATTATCTCGAGGAGATAACTGCTGGAGTGAAGTGTTACAAATGTTGTTTATGCCTTGCCACGTTAGCTTTTCACTGAAGAGCACTCACCTCCTCTGATTGCCCGTCCCTGAAGTTTACCTGTTATTTGTCACTGCTTTTGAGGGCTATGCTTTTGGTGGCAGTTCGTTGGCAACTGGAGTGTGGAGTGTGGTTCTTCACCAAGATGTTTATTACTGCTGGAATTTCACCTGGAATTTGAACTTAATTTTAATATCACAGGTCTGTGAAAATACTCCATGTTCCATGAGCTGTCTCCATTCTTTTGATGGGCAGCAGTATTGCTTCAGCCATTACAACTAGGGTACTTGGGTACAAGATCACTTGATTTCATGCAGTACATATGTTCCTCGACTCCTTCAAAATTATGGCAGTGGTCTGTGCAAACTGCAGGAGAGTGGTGGAAAAACCCCAGTAAAATGTGATTGTAATCTTACTGGGAACTACTTATGTATTTCTGGTGAACTAACAGAACTAACTTGTGAATAGAAGAAGTTAAATTGAGCAGAATTAACTATGCATGCTTTGTTCAGTCATGTCTAATGCATTTAAGTTTTATGAGACTCAAAAATAAAAACATGTTTTCTCTAGTTTTGATGCTGGATTGCCTGGAGTCTAACTACCATGGAAGTTAATTTTATATTGGCAGCGTTTTTTGTATGTAATATGTGTGTTGTAAGCTTTAGGAGATATTTTAATGCTTCATAAAAATTTTCATATGGTATATAATGCAGCTTGTTCACTTTTTTGATTTTTATGATCCACTTCTGAAAAGGACTGTCCAGAAGACATAGATTGTGCTTGTACCTTCTGAAGGGGACGAGTTAAGTATAATCACATGCATGTCACTGGACTTGCCTCATTCATGTTCGTAGTGCTAAAAGAGAGCATGTGATAATTTTAATGTGGGTCATGAGAGTAAGGACTGGCAATGATTTTCAAGAGTAACAAGAGAAAAACAACAGAGTAAAATAAAGCAAAACAAAACAGACTGAAATTGATACTTTAGTCCTGACAGCGCTAAAAATAGTAGATGTGCCTTTTCTTTGTAATTTGTAGCTGGTATGGGTGCTCTGGTGCCAGCCTTGAATGAGTCTCCACACTTGGTCCTGGGTGTAATGAAGGGCAATTTTGATGCTCTATTACTATTTTATTAGCTCTTTCTAGGAGCTTCTACTCCCTTACCTCTCTCAGGTCTGAGTCAGCAAGTATTGAGAGTGATGAACAGTGAGAAAGGGCTTACACAGGGTGCTGTATGAAGTCATGCAGGGTGTAGGAGTCAAATATATGAACTTCCCAGAGATATCTGCACCTGTATTGAAAACAAAGTTCACAGTGGGTGATCTCATGGGAACCTTTCCAGCCCCATACTCATTCAAAGAAATATGGAATCACAGAATCAACTAGATTGGATGAGACCTTTGAGATTGAGTCCAACCTATGACCTAACACCACCTTGTCAACTAGACCACGGCATTGAGTGCCACATCCAGTGTTTCCATAAATACCTCTGCGATGGTGACTCCACCACCTCCATGGGCAGCCAATTCCAATGCCCTTCTGTGAAAAACTTCTTCCTGATGTCCAGCCTAAACCTTCCCTGGTGCAGTTTAGTCTCTGTCCTCTTGTCCTATTGCTGATTTCCAGGGAGAAGAGACTGACCCTCACCTGGCTGCAACCTCCTTTCAGGTTTACTTCTATGGGTTGTTAGCTGCTAAAAGGACATAAAACTCTATTATACCAGAGCAGTGTCTTAAAATGTCTTAGTTTCTGTTTTATAAAGTGGTTATTTTGCAAGGTTTTTCTGTTTGGGTTTTTTAATATATTTCAGTAAAGAAATTGGCTTAGAGCACTCTCTTGATGCTGACAAGGGTAGTCCCAAAAGGTATCAGGAGGATACTTAGAACCCCTTAATAGACTGGAAGTTGTCAAAATTGCTTCAGATGCTCCACCTGTTGTATATTCTGTATCTTGCAGAATAAATAATTTTGGATAGGACAGACTTTTGCAATGAATCTGACTGATTTTGTATTTGCCCTATTCTTGGCTTTCATTCAAAGGGTAATTTTCTGGAGGACTTTATGTTGTAAATGAATGTCATATTTCAGGTGTCAAGCAAGTCACTGCATGAGATTTTCCTAGTGGGTGCTTTGGACAAGATTGTTCTAAGTGTCGTGGCATATGTGTTGCAACCAAAATATTGTCAAAACCTCATATTTGGGAGACACCAGTATAATGAAAGTTGGTGTAGCATTGCCAGAATACAATTATTCTTGCGAAGAACAGGCTTTAGTTTCATTTTGTCTGTTTTAAGAAACTTCATTCCTGTGTCTCTTGCTCCTAAAACAATCTTGGAAACAGCAATCCAGACACAGAAAAGTATTTGTCTGTATTTTGCTGAATTTTATTGTAGTGGATTTTTTTTGCTCACGTATTTAAACATTTTTGTACGAAGTTTTTCATGAGATGAGTAACATCTTTGACAGTTGCCTTATATAAATAGTATTTGTAGTACTAATTACGTAGCTTACTGATTTTTTTTGACCAACTTAATTTCAGATTCTTACTTATACTGCTTGTATATACACATTTTTTTTAATTCAAGCCAATTTTGGGGTTAATTTAATACAGACATCAGCTTTAGTGAAACTGGTTTGTCAGGGCCACAATGGCAGTCTATGGCTTCAAAATTATTTTGAATCAGTTGAGACATAATAACTGTCGATGATCGAAACCACTAGATTTTGTACTAAAATTGTAAAGGGACAAGTGCACATTCTCTTGACTGGTGACCAGTGTTGAACAGTTGCTGCGTAAACAAATTTGATAAACAGGTAAATTAATAAGCTAAGATGCACCAGATATGTCTGTTGCATCCTTTTGCTTGTCTTTTGAATTGCCTTAAACTTCATAAGGGAGAAGTGAAATTACCTTTTGCGTGCTGCTTATTAGGAATACAGGTACAGCTTCCTTAGCTTGTTGAGTCACAGGAGCTTACTGTGTGCCTGGGTTAGGAATATCTCTGTGAGATTTGGACCCTTTTATCTCAGTTATTTTTAATTTCAGTGCATTTTCTTTCTTTTTAGAAGGTACAACATCTGCAGGTCAACAAGTTTTTGTGCTGGTTTCCTATAAATTATGACTAAATGTTGTTTAGAATAGGGAGAAAATATGTCTCTGATTGTTTAGAAAACAGTCTTTCTTATCCTTTTTGCTATCCACAACATGCCGCCTGTCAGGTTATTATTAAATATTCTTTACTTTTGTAATTAGTTCCATTGCATATTCTCTTAAAAATTATTCTGTCAATCTGCTGCAAGTTTTTGTCTGACAGTGGGCTGCTCATGTTTCCACTAGATACTTAGCTGCAATTAAAGGCATTTTTCCTAGAGTGGGATTTTTTGTTTGTTTCTTTATTTTGGGCTTTTTTGTGGTGGTTTGGGTTTTGGTTTTTTGTTGTTGTTTTTTTTTTTTTAATTTTTTTTTTTTTAATTTTTCTCTAGATATGTTTCTTCAGTTTCAGTCTTCTTTTTGTATGGACTCAGTTGTTATTTTTAATTTGGAGGAGAGGTTGTGTTGCTTATTTCTTTATGCCAGCAACCCTTGACATTAAATGGCAGCTCTTTTGTTTCCCCTCCCACGACATTTTCTGACCCTGAGCTTCTGTTGAAGCGATTAACTGGAAAATGGTATTTTTGGACGTTTAAGTGGTCCTAAAGCTTTGCTGTAGAAATCTCATGGATTTCTACAAGAAAGAAGAAATCCTTTTTTCTCAAAGTGCTGTTTTAGGCTCAAGCAATTGAGGATTGGTTCAAGTTAGACTTCTGTAGACATTTATTTAGCTATATGGTTTTCTTAAAACAAGGTTACAAGTAGAAAATCACAATGACAGATGAGTGGTAACTTGAGACATGATAAGTGATTGCATGTTTGAGTCTTACATGCTTTGAGGAACAGCTGACAGTTTACATGTCTGTGATCTACATGGAAATTTGTTGGTGTTGCAATTCCCAGGGAAGCTAATGAAATAACTTGCACTCACTACAGCATACGGAGTGACAAATTGTTTCTGAAGATTCCAGTGTAGCTCTTGAGGGTGTGTGGAAGTATTGTTTGAATCTGACACAGTTTCTGGGTTGTTGTATGCCTGTGTGCAACTTCAGATGAAGTCAGAGACCTTTGCTGGAGTTGATGTGATCTGAGTCTGGGACCGTTAGTCTCCTGAAGGGCATTTTCCACAGGAGTATTCAAAGCTGAGCATGGGGGCCACAGTCTTTGTTTGGGTCTCACAACTACCTGCCACACCCATGGTAGCAAGGGAATTTTGAACAATACTTTGTGCTTTTAAGAGGACAGTAAAATGCTCTATAGAAGGAGATAGGCCCTACTTTACTTCCTTTTTTTGTTTTTTAGTCCTTAATTTTAAACTGGCTGCATATGAATTATGTAAGGGTCTGGGGCACAAGATTTCACTGGAAACAAAGTTGAAGAAAAAGAAATATCCTAACTTGAATGCAAGCATCAAAATCAGTCTTTTTAATTGCAATGACAGAACTTAGACTGTAAGGGTTATTTCATATTTACCTATTGCCACTTACTAAGGTGCTGATGGAGAAAGTTTCCTTTTTAAAAGGACAATATAAACAGTCACAGGGAAACATTCAGATGTGTTTATGTTAGCTGGAGGCTGCAGAGGAGCCCAAAGAACAACTTCAACATTAACTCTTTCTGTTACACTCAGTTAATTGTGCTAACACACCAGGGAGATGAGGCCAGTAAGGGCAAATATAGAGCTGCACATCTGATCCAGCTGCCTCCAAACTGCCCTGTTTCTCTTTTTAAATATTTGCTCTGTTACAATTCAGCTGCTGGGGAAGAATCCTATTTGGAAATACATGTTTATTAGATTAATATTTAGAGAATCTATATTCTGCATAATTTCTGTTTAAGAAAGTCAACTTCACAGGGAAACTGGGCGTCTTGCACACAGGAGGGGGCCCCCTATGGATACACCTCCTCGTCAAAATAGGGCCTGGCCCTTGGATGCCATTGAAGGGGAACAGTGCCACACACATTCCGACTTTTCTTCTGCCTCTGGTTGCTTATTTATTTTACTCTAAAACTTCTGAAATTGAGGTTCCTTATGGCTAAATGGTGGAGACAAGGGAGAAAAAAATCATGCCATGGTATACACGGCTGACCAAATAGCTGTGGATTTTGTGTGTTGGGCACCTGGTTTTCCAGTAGCCACATGAAAAATAAGCAGGGTTTTTAAAATCCCTTGAGCTGTTGTAGGACAAGCGAGGAAGCTCTTGGTAGACACCAGAAGACGAGATGCAGTTGCTTGTACCAAGTTGCTCTTGGTAGGTGGGAAAACCAAAAGACAGGCATGCAGGCTGGGCAGGTGGCAGCCTTTCAGTGAAAGCTGAGGTACTCTGAAAATTATTTTCTGGCAGAGGCAAAATAGGAGAGATGAGTAGGTTGTATGGAAACTTGTTGAAATCAAGTTGCTGCACCCTCGAGCGAATGAGTGACATTTTCCAAGAGGTTATCTTTTCCTCTTACTTGGAAGAATTCTAGAGCTGAGAAAGTGTAGTGCATGCCTATGTGAAGTTAGGGCGGAGGAAAGGCACAGAAATTCTTGTCTAATCTTGTCACAACTTTAATTTTAGTACTGGGAAAAGGCTTTTTGACTTCTTTGCGATGATATGTCTCTGTATGCTGAGGTGCTGTGTGTGATGTAAGTATGTAGCAACAGAATGGCTACAATTTGGAGCTGTGACTTCCTCTTTTTTTGGATGTTGCCTAGCTATTACCCCCATATGAGGTTGTGAGAGCCCTAAAGGCAAATACAGGATCCAGACCCTACTCAAAAGAACCACACATTTTGGAGTTCAGCTCTTAACTTTTGGGTTCTTGGTTGTTTATGTATTTGTATCAAAGTCTTTATTGTAAAGTCATCTCTCCAAGCCAGTGTCTCCTCTGTCCTGTGCAGAAGTTGACAGTAATGTGGTTTCTGGCACTGGGTCCTGAGTGGTTTACTCTGTTCCCATTGCAGACTGCTTCCCTGTAAGTGTTATAATTCTGGAGGGACTTCTGCCATTTTTCACTGACTGGGAATAAAGCTCAGTCCTCATAGGATCAACAAACATTCTATTTTTGCTTAATACATTTTTAACCTGCAGTTGAAATCTCCTGCCTTTTCACTAGCGTGATTCTGTACTATACTGTGAGAAGGGGGGTATTTGCTGCCTGCTACAGCTGTTAGTGAGATGAATGTGAAGTAACAGCACTAACAGGGTGCTTGACTCAAGAAATTCAGGGCGAGTGACACTTGATTCTGTAACAACATTGGCACCAGCTGTTAGCTCTGGTGACATGGTCATTGCCTTGAAACTGTGACCCGAGTTCCCTTTTTGAGAAATGAAGAACCTGCAAATGTGTTTCAAGGACCAGGGCAGCTGCTTTGTTTGTCTTTTAAAAATCTGTATTTCTGCCTTTTTGCTTGGTCAATGTTTAGAACCATTGAAAAAGTAAATGTGACATGGGGACTGAGATCCTGCAGTTAGAGCTCTTTTATAATTACATATTCAACCACAACTGCACAAAGGAAAATGAGAGTCCCTTTTCCTTTATGTACCATATTTCAGTTTTCCCTTAGGTTTAAATTGGCGTTTTGGACTATATTCACTTGAGCCACTGAAGAGCTTATCAGAAAAGGAAGGAAACAGAGGGAGGGAAAGAAAGATAGATTTCCA
Organism: Pomatostomus ruficeps; assembly: GCA_013400735.1. Classification (NCBI taxonomy): domain Eukaryota; kingdom Metazoa; phylum Chordata; class Aves; order Passeriformes; family Timaliidae; genus Pomatostomus; species Pomatostomus ruficeps. The sequence continues at coordinate 11,947 of VYZT01028718.1, read as the reverse complement.
AATGACAAGCGTTTGAATAGTCGAAGTTCAATCCCTAAAACAAAAAGTGGAATCTTTTTTTTTCTAAATAATGTGCTTTACAGTCTTACCTCTCATCTTGAGAAACATAAAAGAACAAGTAAAAGAGATGACCCAAATCACAGAGTCCTTTGAAAGAAGAAATTCAGCTGTTTTGAACACTTACAATCAAAGGAAGTGGTTTCCCTAATTACATGAACTATGTGAAAGCTCTCAGAATAGCTCTTCCACCCCAGGATTCCTTGCACTTTAGAAGTTTGCATAAAAGCTCACATGGAGAATCAGATGCAAAGTGTTTGATTCAAATTTTATTAGGCAGAAGTGAACATACATTCCTGTCTCTGGGTTTGACAGCTGCTTGGGTTTGGACCATAAGCCTGGGTTTGATGGATTTCAGTCCTATACTTAAATCTTTCGCTCTTCAGGTTCTCTGGTGAGACACCCCTATCGAGAAAAGTAGAATTGAAAAAATGGAGAAAGGATAGAGGGATCTCTTTGTGAGCTTTCAGTTGAGGATTCTTCACCTTGATTAGCCTGTTCATTGTTGTGAAAACCCCTCCCTCTACACAGCTTTTATGAGGAATTTTGCTTCTTCACATTTTAAAGAAACTGTGTATCTTAAAACAATTATTTGGAGGAACTGGGATCTGAATTCTACAACTTTAGTATTATTCTAACACTATCATTTACTTCAATCCATCAAAAGTTTGAATTCAGCAGAGACTTTGAACAAAAAAGCAATATTTTCAAAAGGCTATTACACCTTGTGGTTTCTTTTTGTACATACACAATAATAAAGGTATGTTAGTCTAAACTAAACAGTGAGGACATATGAAGAGATGCAGGACACTTCTAAAGGCTTAAGATCTCTGGTGCTGTCCCTGAGGATACAATATGGACTAATTAATGGTTTAAATATTTAAAAATAATATTTGCAAGATTTGCAATAATATGCAAGACCATCACACTTGCTCTGCACAATAGTGACTTCAAAATGGTCTCATTCTCCCGTCATAGCTAACTGCAGTAATTATATCCAGATTTGATAAAGACAGATGATTGAAAAAATTGACATTGAGGAGCCATCTTAAAACTCTTCAAAGGGCAACAATTCAAATTCAAGAAGGAAAAAAGGCAGGAGGGTTATGACAGCCCTCTGCATATACGGAATTGATCGAACCCTCTTTATAGTAACATTGTATGCTAATTGTGAGATACTGCTAACTCCTTTTGAACAGAAGGAGAAATGTTTCGCTAGGTCCTTTTTTTCCTGCCAATACCGCTTTTTTTTTTTCCCTCCTTCCCTTCCCAGGCAGAAGGAAGGACTTTACCTGGAATAAGGGAATTGTCTCCTAGAAGTAAACACCCTCAGCAGGCCAGTGGTGTTGCAAGTAAAGTGCGCAGCACATGTAGAATGGGAAGGAAAAAGTCACATAGCCATAGAACTATGAAAGGGTGGAAAAGCGTTCTTGCTGTGTCTTCTAGAGAGTTGTGTCACAAGCAGCAAAGCTTTGCTAGAGGATGATTTTGCTTGGTTGAAGGAGAATGCTTAAAGTCTTTCCAACCTTGCTTGACCTGAAGGTGGCATGAAAAATTACATTTGCTTGTGTCTGATCCTTGATAAGAGTCAATTTCTTAGGCAAGAGTTTTCATACATCTGGCATTGGAAAACAGGAAGCTGTGTACTTTGTGACACCAAAACATCACGGAGCTCCTGGGCCCTGGATCCAGCTTGTGGGCTCAGTCCATTGTACTGAACTTTGCTAATCTAATCCTTGCCATGCTTGGAGTATGAATCAAAGAGTTAGTAGTTATGCAAAGACTATGGCATTGCTAGAATAGGAAGACATACAAATTCTCTCTGCTGCACTCAGATTCAGATTAGAATCGTCATTAGCTGCAGCGTGATGCCTTCTCTTCAGTTTTTTAGGTACAGCCCAGGAGAGAGAGGTTCTGTTGGACTCTGCATGTGACCCTGGTCCTGAAACTTCCTGTGGTCCCGAAAGTTCCTGTAGTCCCATGTATATACAGTTCCTACTTCTTTGCTGTTTCATTTATTGCAGGTCCTTGGGAAGCACAGTGCAGGGCGATGGAGGAAGTAGTGCAAGTCAGTTGTTTTGTAACCACAAAATAGATGATCTTCATTTTGTAACTGGCCTTTTAAAAGTTATTTATTCCCCATTTGGTATGTGTGGTGTTCCTCTCGTATTAATAAGTACAGACATGGGTAGCAGTTGCGGTACCTTTGGTCGTTCTGCCATAACTTTGGGGAAGGAACTGCCTTGAAATACTGTTGTTTCATTGGAGAAAAGCAATGAGAAAATCAGACTTTTGACTTAATTTGGTATCCTGTAGTGGTACAAAACCCCACTGAGTTCTCTGCTCCTTGTAAGTCTGTTAATGAAACTCAAAGCAACTGCCTTTGTAGGTCACTCTGTAATCTCACTCTTCTGCATAGGTTCTTCTGGATTTCCACTTTCTGCAGAGTTCAGAGATACTGGTATTCAAGTTATTAACTTTTAAAAAATGTATTTTGAGGCTGACCATTTGTATTCATATATAACAAGGATTAGAAATGAAATAGTTGTTATTGCCATATCTGTGTAAGCCAAGAGCAATAAAGACGCCTAGATAAGATAGGGAGTTCTGTGTACCAGAAATTCATCACAGAGAAGTAAGGGAAAAGCTGAAGTTACATGTGAGGAATATATAGTGGAGTAATACTAATAAATATGGGTTTATGACACTAAAAGCATTTTTAAAATATTGCTAGTTTTCCTCTAAGGTTTTTGTCTTAGCCATTGTTTTATTTGAAATTTTTTAGTCTTAGTGGAAAAAAGATTGAGCTACCATAAAGGCAGCATGAAGAATCTTAAGAAAAAATAAACACTGGGTCCATGTTTCATAAAGATAAAAGCTTAAAATTTCAGGAGTCTTGTCTAGTTTTATTTTTTGGCCATTGCTACCCAACAGGAGTAGCATTTGAACCAAGTTTATAAGTAGAATACAATTTTCTATCCTAGACAAAGAAGAGTGACTTTTCTGAAAAGAAGGTAGACTTCACCATGATTCATGCTGGATTATTTGGACAGTTTCACATAAAACCATGATGTGTGTCATTCAGATAATGGTGACAACTATATTTCTTGAATACCTCAGATTTGTGAGGTTGTGCTTTAGCGTAGGTAAATGTCACAGAAAAATGCCTCTCATCCCTGGAGGACTCTCATTCACTTCAGCAGAGTGCCAACATCTGTAGTTGGCAACTACTTTCTCTCCTTTCGGTTTACACCTGCTGATCACAGCAGTAATTTCTGTTTTGAAAGCTTTTTTTAATTTAGGTGGACTCCAGGTAGGGAGCAATTCATACCTTTTCTGCAGGGGCAGCTCATTTTTGAGTGACAGCTGGGGAGACCCTTGTGCAGAGCTCTAGCAGCCCATGTGGAAAACAAAACCTTGTGGTTTACTGTTAACATATAACAGGTAGTACATCTTGTGAAGTGTTTTTTTCATGGGCTCAGCCTGCCTGATTGAGGAACATTTTCTGGAATTACAACATTCACTAGGATTCCAATTAGAAGGTTCCCCATCAAGTGTTGTCCCTGTCATTAGCTATAGTAGGTTTGATTTATCCATTCTAAGACAGGCTTTAAGTACATGCTAATCAAGAACATGATGGGTTTTTTTCCCTGCGGTTAAATTACAGTTTTCATGATCAAGATGGAAAAATACTTCATTGTACAGATCATAGCTGCTTTAGAGGAGTGCATCAGGATGCAGAAGTATAGCTGTTGCTGTCTCTGTTGGAGTCTATGCTAATTGTTCAGCAAAAGCCACTGTATAATGAAATTTGACTTGTTCTAGGTTATCTTACCCAGATTCCTTACAAATACTCTGCAGACCTCAGAAGAATCATGGCTCTAGTTATATATGTATGGCCATGGCTCCTTGAGAGGGGATTAGTTTTGCCCATTGCTTTCATACCAAAATGCCTTTCCAACAAGGTGCTCATGAAAGCTATAGTGACTTTGATCTCAGAAATAATTTCCTTGGATTTTTTTTTTCATTTGTTGGGCCTGGAATGATCCCTGTGTTGCATATTAGCCATGATATCTTCTCACCTGTGAAGTGTGCCAGGAGTCAGAAAGTTTCAAGTTTTGTTATTCTGTTGTATTTTAGGAATGTTGAGGGTTTTGTTACTGTTGTCCGTAGTCAAAGCCGGTTTGTGTTCAAAATGATTGTGAGTGACTTGGAATATTTGCCAACACTGAAAAGAGAAATGGTGATTGCTGAAAATAAACAGCTCTGTGGGAGCTCAGGTATTTCAGCCCTGTTTAGTCCACTCATCTATTGTTTCTACTCAGTTGCTGGTGTTTCTTTGCAGTTGGAGGCAGCTTAGTACTCCAAATCTGCCTGAATTAAAAATTACAAATATTGCAGGACATTGCTCATTTTGAAACTCTTACACCAGTACAAATAAAGAGTTTATGCATGTTTTGAATTGTTTTACTATATGTGAATAACAGTAGTGAAAGCCAAACTAAACTTGGCTCTTGGCAGTTCTGCCTTTATCAGGTAGCTTAATATTAAATGCTCAAACAATCCATGTTATACTGCAAAATGTAACAGTCCTGTGGATGTATTTCTAGTTCAAGTCTGTCTGAAAAATAAGTTACTTTTCCATAATCTTTGTTTTTGTTGTTTGTTTGTTTGGATTTTTTGTAAACGGCAGTGTAAATGTAGTGCAGAATTTTTTCAAGTTTACTAAATATTCTGTAAGGATTTTCTGCAGAAAGCGCCTCTGCTTAGTTTCGTCAGTCTGTTAGCAGCCTCTTCTCTCATGGATAGCAAGTTTTTAACCCTTCTCACAAGGAAAAGCAACACCATGATCCTGCAATTTTTTGGTTGTTGCATTGTGGGCTCCACCTGGTCATTGCACTGGGCAGATGGAGGTCAGAGGGAGGATGGAGCCAGTTAGCTTGATCTCATTCCGTCTTACTGCACAAGGCAGAGGGTCTGCTGCCACATCACAAGGACAGATCCCCTGTGATTTTTGGACCATCCTGCTTTTCATGGGCTGAGCAAGCCTTTGCAGTGTTTTGACAGGGATGTTCTGACTTTACTAGCTAGTACTTTGAATCCCATAGCCTTCTAATTATCCATAATGTACCAGGTTGTATGCAAAGGTTGCTATAAAGAACTATAGCAGAGTATAAAACTCAGTTTTCTTTTCAAATGGTCAATACCCAATACATTTTACTACTAACAAGTCCTATGGTGCTGCATGATGCAAATTAATTATTTTAAAGTAAATTTCATAAGATGGGGTGAGCCTCTAACAGCATATAATAAATTTATGTCCATATTCCTTATATGTGGTACGTTATGACAGTTTAACAGAACTGAGCTGTCTTGGTAATGTGCTTTTTCTTTCTTCAAGATTGTAACCTTAGAGTCAATACAAGGTATTTAAAGTGTGTGTTTCTATCACAGTATCTCCAAAAATGAAATTTTTTTGGTGATATACACCAGTGGATTTAAAATAATGGTAAGATGATTATATGGCAATGAGAATTTATTAGTTTCCTGTATATTTCCACTTTTAGTCTCTGGGATTTGTAAGAGTGTAAGACATAATTTTGGATGCAAATTTGATGCTTTGAAAGATTTGCTCAATCAAAATGCTTCAAAGTACAAATTTTGTACGTCATTGTAGATGTACTTATGAGAATTTAATTCTGTTATTTACAGAAATGCTGGTGACATCAATCTGAGAATGTAATTTAACTCTTTCCTGTATGGTTTCAGAAACAGGATACTGTTTTTTAATACAGCCTGAATATAGAGGCTGTTTTCTAAGATGCAAGTGCTGACAGTTTTAACATGTAAATGGCCTGTAGAAAATAGCTTTTTTTGGGATGAGTTATCATCTAAATGAATACTAAAACAGAAGCCCAAACTCACACAGCTTTAAGTGACATGCAACTGTAGTTTTAAAACTACAATTGCCTATGGGAAGAGCTGGTAACACATATATGCTGGGAGTGTGCCCCTTGAAGCACTTGGTAACTGCTTATTTGCAGGTAAAAAAATCTCACTGAGGATTCTTTGGCTTTGCCATGTTCTTGTGGTTTTCTTCTTGCATTGTTAGTATTAAAGACAGTTTAATATATTCAACAAAAATTCCCTGAACTAGACAATCAGTATGCTTTGCTGTTATTTCGGGCCCCCAAAGCACAAAATTCTTGTTTGTATTTTTTTTCCTTAGAAAACTTTATGAGAACAGAAAAATCAGTAGGCAAAGTCCTAATTTTTTGTTTTGTATCTGCTTAATTCTTTTTTCAGTGTTCAAAACTGTAATTATTACTTAACATCCCTGCTATATAATTCTTGGTAATAATTTTATGTTTCTGAAATTTTTAAAGTATCCTGTTGTTGCATATTGAGAAGATAATTTGTTAGCAATGACAGATGCTAACATAGTATTTCATCTGTAAAATGATGTTCTGGGCTTATTCACCAAGAGAAACTGGTATTATAAGAGGTGTCATCCCTTATTAGATATCAGTAAATTCACAAGAAAGGATTAATGAGACACTGGAAATGGCCATAGACTGGATATATTTTTGAGCAGGAGTCTAGAAATAAAGGTGTGGGATTTATGTGTTAGCATTCTGTATCTTTTTTGTATGTGTTTGCCACTAATAGAATGATTTTACTAAAACATGAGCTGGCCTCTTCCAGCTGCCCTTTTATTCGACTGTAAAACCCCCTGAGAGTAGCTGAGTTGCAACTCTCCCAAGAACATGACAAAGGTCAAAGCCTTTAAAATGCTACAAGACTTAGGGAAAAAATATCTTTCCAGAGCTGCCTTAAGTGTGTCTAAATATCTCCTTAATAAACATGGCAAACAGTTCTCTGGAAAATGAAATAGCCAAACTTTTGCACAATGTAATAATAAGTATTGTAAGGCAGTTAAGGAAGTTGTGTTAATCAGATTAAGTAGCTAACCATGTCTAACTCTGTAATTCTGCTTGGAGTGAAGGTGCCACTTGCAGTGCAGTTAACTGATTTACTAACAGGAGAGTTCATTGGCTGCTGGCTGACCCAATGCTCTCACAAGGGGCTGCAGCTATTTCCTGTGTTAATCCTGAACCAGTGTGCTCAGACCAGCATGGAAAGATGCTTTACTCTTTCCAGTCAGCTGCTCTAAAGGCACCTGGAAGAAGTGGTGGTTGAGTTGCTTTGGGCTCAGTTTGTCTGGACCCATGCAAAAAAGTCTTTTGATACTGAAAAAAACTCTGAACAGATGTTCTTTTACAGTTCCAGCTGTGCTGCTGGAACAGACTGCTAGTCCAAACCCTTGATCACATCTCTTGACTACAAGTGTGAGCACAACACATTTCTAATACATTTCCAAGGAGAACCAGAGTAACTAAAATATGCTGAGTCGTTTGGTCTTTGCTAACTTTAACTGCCTTGGGATATGGAGCTCTAACAAGAGCAGCTGCAGCTGCTATGAGTAGCTGGCAAGCAACAACACAGCTGTATGCAAAGTGCCTCCGTCCACATCCTTACTGTCTTTGTGGCTGCAATTAAAGATCTGACGATATGGCCTTGTCTGATTCCCAAGTAATGCCCACTCAGCATCAGGTGGCCATTGCCCACATCTGCAGTCAGCATCAACCTCGAAGACCTCATCAGAGCTGAGCTGCACTTGCTGCTTTTGCTGTGCTGATAGAAGGCAGAGCAAAAACAAGTGAGGGCTTGGGTCGTCTTGGTGAGTTGAGGCTTGTGCTGCTCATAACGAGACCATGCTGTCCAGCCAGCTTGCTTTGTCCCCTCATTTGCTGCTGGCTGTGCTCAGACTTTGTGTTCATGATTTCTGTCCAGCAATTGCTGAACACAGATAAGACCTAGAAGAGGATCTTATTTTTACCTGCTGAAACACCTGAAGATATGGTTATTCATGCATGGTTGTTTGTACTGCAAGGTTGAGAGCACTACCAGTACATCTGCAGGCAGCGCTCGGGTGATGTCAGTGTTGGATGAGGTAACTGTCATTTTCACTTATGTCAATAAGTAGAGATTAAACAGGCATAAAACCAAATTACCTGTTAAATACTGTGATCTGTACCATGGTTCACAGGACACAATTACACTGTTTGTGTACTTAGGGATTACCTGAATTCCAAACTCTTACACTGTAATTGTCTTATGAATTGGGTTTGATTTACAGTAAGACAGTGAGAATTAAATTAAAACATTTTCAATATAATTCGTTTTGACCTTGGATTTTGTGATAATTGAATTATGTAAGCAGTGGATTAGGTTTGTTTAGAAATCTGAATCCCTTTGCCTTCAAGAAATGGTGTACAGTCTGTAAGCCCTTCAGCAAGACTCAAGAGAGGGACATAATTCCATCCATACCTATGATGTAAGTGCAGTATGAACAATTTTAGTGTAGTTTGATGGTCAGTAACAAGCTGTGACTAAGCTGATCATGGCACTAAGCATAATATTCAACTCTATTGCAGTTACCTTGTGTGTTGGTGTCTCTATGTTATGTCCAGGGAATTTGTATTTATGTGTTTGGATGTCTTTCCTTCAGCTGAACTCCCCTAGTTGTGCTTCAATCCAACTTTTTAAAAAAAATAAAATTCTGTCTTTGACACAAAAAACTAATGCAATGGAGTAGTTGAATACTTGTTACTTGTCATCACTATCTAGGAAGTAAATTGGTGCTCATTTAGCTTGCATAAGATAGATAGCAGCTTTACTGGGGGAAGAGTGTCATGCCCAGGCCAGCAAGGGCTGACTTCTTCGACAGCCTTTAGACAGACAGACCATGACAGGATTTTCTTCCAAGCACTTAGGCATTTTGGATTTAAATGCAGTTTTGATGCTTAAAGGTCATTCTAAATATTCTTGTTATTATCTAAGAGACCTTTGAAATACCAGTATTTAACCACCACTTTTTAATTTGCTATCTGAAAGTAATTTTCATTGAAATATGGCACCTTCTTGTCAAAGACAGTACAAAAGCTTCAAAGATGTGGACTGGCTTGCATCTGGTTCTCCCTGTAAGGAAAAAATGTCTTTAAATTGGCTAATAGAGTTCACAGCTGATCTATAGCAACAGAAAAGAACAAAACATAAAAGGGATAGTCTAGAATAGCTAGAGCTAACAACGGCAGTGTGATTAAAACTGTTTTGAGAGGATTTCTTTCAGCTATAATGGTCCTTAGGAAGAGATGGCAATTTTTTTACCCTACAGCCGTTCATTGGGATATCTGTGGGCAATTAAAAGGTGCTTCTCTGGATTGCTTAGACGGAAGCTTGCTTTGGTATCTTTTAAATCCCAGGTTGGAGTATGAACATCAGTGTGAAGGTGATGGTATTAGCCATGGTCAACACAGCATTTTTTCATACTTCTGTAATATGATCTTAATGTATATAATGTAAATTAAGATAATCTTAAAATTTTTTTTGTATTTCCAAACGATAAAAGCACTGTGTGTGTCAGCATGCCTGTGGCAGGGAAGTACTCGTCTTCTTGGCCTGTTGCTCATGCTTTGTTTGCAGTCCCTGTTGAGATAGCACTGGGTGATTACTCAGTCTGGGGTTTGCTGCTGGTGTTGCTGCAGTGCAGCCCCTCCTGTTGTCCACTGACTGATGGGCTTTTACTGGATCCAGCAGCATCTTGTGTGAAATGGAGAACAGTCTCTGGGTTCTGCGTGTAGCTGGGGTGGAATAGGGAGCTATGGTACTTGGATTTGTTAGTCATGGGGCATTTTTAATCATTCTATGAAAAGATTCATCTAGTACTACTTCTATAGCCAGGACCTGAATATATTATGTTATGGGAAAATGAAATATGAGACCTATCAATTTAATTCTAATGACCTGTTGAAGTACTTGTGTTGTAAATACCACAGCAGATGATATGCACAGTGCTTTGAAGACATGGTGTGTTTTAGGTACTTTACAAGAAGATGGTTTTCTTCCATTCTTCTGACCAAGGTGTTCATGAAAAGGTGATTTAGATAGTTTGTCTGTATTATTCCTGTCTCATATAAAAATATTCAGAGAGGCAGTCAAGGAGAATTAGGTCTCCTAGTAATCTGGCAGTAATGCTGTTAGGAATTAGAGACCATTGCGCGATTGAATATTTCCTAAGGAATACACAAACATAATACAAAAGTTTCTGAGATGGACGTTTGAATGATTCAGCTGTCACCTGCGTCCTCCCGGCTAGGGAAGGAGGTTGGAGGTACAACTCGTGCTGCTGCTGGTTGCTGCAGGAGTCCCTTGTCTTGGGAGGCTGGTGGGGCTGCAGTTGGAGGGCAGAGCTCCTTCTGCTGGCAGATCCCTTGACTGGTTCTAGGAGTGTTGCTGTTTACCTGCAGGTGAATCTTCCCACACTTGCTTAGATAGCTGCCAATTAAGTTATTTTGTAGCCTTTTAGATTCACTGAAAACAGGAAGGCTATAGCAGTTTTGATGTAGAAACGCATGGTACATCAGCTACTGCTACAGTAATAAATGTAGCGGTATAGCAAACTGGTTGTTTGGCCTGTGTTTTATAGGTGGTACCATGGTACATGTGCTTAATTGCATGATTACAGATAAAGGTATTAGATGACTCAATTTTTTGCTGTTGTTGTTGCTTAAAGACTTTTTTGAGTAACTTCAACACAGTTTTGAATTAAGACCTTTAGCTAATGCACAGACATTTACACATATTCAATTAAGTCTTTAACTATAACTTTGAACTTAACTTGGGTTACACTAACTCTTCATGCTGCTTAGCCTGCTCAGCAAGAAAAGCAATATTACTGTCAAGTGAGTAATCTTTTTTCACAATACCAGAAAATTAACTTTTAAAATACATGCTGTTTTCAGCAAATCATACTGCAGACTGACTCACCTACAAGTCCACAAAATAATTTAATTGGCAGTTATCTAAGAATATGTGTGAAAACTCACCTGTGGGTAAATAGCAACACTCCCACTGCAAGTCAAGGGATCTGTGAAGGGATCTGTCAGATACTTTTGATAACTTCTGAGGAGTTAATTGTGATCTTGTTCTTGTTAGATGCTCTTGCCTGGTATAGAGTTAACATAATCTCTGCATTACTGTGGAGAAAAATATAAAATAGCACATATTTGTATTTGCATAATATGTATATTTGTGTAAAAACATGTGTCTAAAATCTCCTGAGTATTTGTTTTAATACACTACAGAGGTGAAACTGTTGAGACACCTTCAAGGAGATACCTGACCTTTTTTCTCAAAACTACAGGGCGTATATGTCTTAATTTCTGTGGATTACAGTCTCATTGTCTTGCAGTCTCTTGCTCAAACCCAGCAGCATTGTTCAAGTGGAATTTGAAAGTTTTGTCTGTTTATCCAGAATTGCCAAACATCTGTAGTCTGCTTTGAGGAGCAGTTTCAACTGCACTGCTGGCTATTTGGCAATCTCAAGCATGCTTGCTGTGTGTATTTAATCAGACTCCACAGCGCATGCCTGGAAATTCCACATTTCCAGTAAACATTGGATGGAGCTGTGTGTGCATGGTATGCTGTAACAGTCTGGAACCCTGGACTCGCTGAACCCATAGTACTTTGTGCATAAACACAAATTCTGGATAGGACTGCTGCTGCTCTGCCAAAAGTCTCAGATCTTTCTTGAAATAAAGTTTTCCAGGATCCTTCATTTTTCCAGAGACTTAACTTCCTACATCAGTGCCTTGGCCATGAAAGAATAGTCCAAAATTTATTTTTCCCACTCCCCCCCACCCTGCAACAAAAAAAAGCATTCATCTTCCAAACTCTCTCACTAGGTTTTCAAATGTCAAACACATTTGTGAACAGTCTTTCCTAGATACGTGTGTGTGTACATATATATAGATATAAAATATATATA
>VYZT01028715.1:0-21719 GCA_013400735.1 Pomatostomus ruficeps | reverse complement strand
ATTTATGTATTTTGTAGGTTACTAATCTGTAGCAATGGTCTCTCAAAAACAAGCAAACAGGTGGTCACAGCAACTGCACATTCACCGATCCCACTGAGTTCTGCAAGAGCAGCCAGAACTGAACACCACGACCCAGGTTCAGCCGCTGATAAGGGACAGGACTCAGAGATTTCACAAGTGTTAAGGGAAATAATGGCCTCAACATTCAGCCTTGCTCTGGAGGAGCTACAAGGGAAGAACATTTCTTCAGCGTCTCCTGTGAATTAAAGCTCTCCCGTGATGAAGATTCCTTCCTCCAGATCATGGGCTCAGTATGAGTTGTTCACTTCTGATTCTGTGCCTTTTTCCCCCGTTTGTAGCTTCTGCATAGAACCATTCTAGTGCAGATTCAACACTAACTAAGCTGTAAAATAAGTGGTTTTTTTTACACTTACCCAGCTGAATGATAAGTGATTTTTTTTACTCTTACCCAGCTGTTCATCAGATGTTTTACATTCATACTCTTCCACAGCAGAGAAACCATTACCAGCTCCATTGTTTACATCAGCTTTCAAAGGCTTAAACTTGGGTCTAAACACTGACTGTGGTGTGGTGTAACCAATTAAGTGCTCCAGCATACCCCAATTTTAACAGAGGGCAGTTAAACAGTTCTAAACCTTCTTGTGCACTGTGTGAGTGAAATTCTGACTTTTTCAGGTCAAGAGTCTGTAGATCAGCTCTGCCACTGGACTGTCAGCTTGTGTACAGGACATGGTGAAAGTGAAGCTGTTTGCCACTCTGCTTCTGCTATGTATCCCACTAAACTCCAAGGTAACAACTGAACTAAACATTAAAGGAATATAATAAGCACTAAATGAAGCCTGCTTTTAATTTCATGCACCATTATTTGCTGAATGTTTAAGCACAAGCTGCCTCAAATCAGAGGTCTTTATATTTCATGATATGTTAAGTTACAACATCTATATTGAATTTTTAAAGAAGCTGCAAAGGAAAACACCTGCACTTTAAAACTTTACAGGGAGATTTTAAGAAATTAAGTAACTGAGGATACCACAGACCAATAAAATCCCAATGCTTTTGACATGGAGAAGCACGGGCAGGACCTAGACATATCCTTGTGGAACATCACCACGTCACGTTTATGAAGCACCAGGATCGCTTCATACTCTTCTGAAATCTTTTCCCCTGTGTCATGGAGAAGCACAGTAATGCTTCCATAGTTTGTTTCCTCTGCTAGAAAACCACAAAGGACACTACAAAGCTTAGAGTGATGCAACACCAAAGGAAACTATAACATAGTATAAAGCAACTATAACACTGCAATGCCAGTCACAGTCTTGTTGCTGTTCAATTAAGAGGCTTCTTCCTCCCCAACAAGCATAACTAATAATCAGGACATTAATATTCTATGATTTCTAACTGTCCAAACTCCTACTCAGAAGAGAGGATTTTGACGCTAACTTTGTAGAAGAGGAAGTGTCAGCATTTATCCTTCTGCTATTACCTTTCTGCAGCCTTTGCTCAACTGAAGCACAGTTTAAAAATACAAGAATAGAGAAACATATTTCCGCTAAGGAAAGAACAAATATCAGATTCCAACTAAGTCTTTCAGCTCATTATTTTCTAATACTTCATAAGAAGTTTTAAAGTACCATTGGTAACGCTGCCATTGTTAAAAGCCCAGATTTCCCGCCAGTGAGATGACACAAACATTTACTCTAAGTCTACATTCCACAAACTTGGCTGCATTTGAAAGGAAGGATGACTAACAAAATCCTCTGTTCTTCTGTTTGGAAGGTATTGGTGTTTACAGAACACCATTCTTCCACTGTGAACCAAGCTTTTCGTGCTCTTTGACTAAAGATATGGAGTCCATTCCATTTACATAAAGTCTAAATTTAATTTCTCTCACCTCTGATTCAACCATCAGTTGCACATTCTCCACAGTAAGCTGGCTCTGAGAAAGGATGAGAGAAGCACATCTGATATGAGTTTGCTCATCACCTGCTGTTTAAACAGCACTCACTGTCTAGGCCAGGCATTCCCTAGCTGGAAGGATTCCCAGGGCTCTGCAGAGACGCGGAGGCTCCTGTAAACAGGAAGCACCAATCTGATGGCAACTGCCAAAATCAGCTGTTCATTCCTCTGATACGAGTAACACACATTTTGACTTCTGATAAAACATACTAGCTCAGCTTTGTTAAAGGCTGGGTTTTTCAGCCTTGGTCCATTATAATTCTGGTGAGAGTTTGACAAGACCACGAAACAAGGCTTGAAGGAAGGCCAGGGAAGCATCCACGACATCAGCAAGGAGTCTATGAGCCCATTTTATCCTGTTGTTTCACAGTAAGAAATCCTGCACCATACCACACATCCTGCACCATACCAGCACATCACCTAGGAAAGCTCACAGTAAAAAACCCTTTCTAGTACAAACCTACTGTTTTAAGTGTAATGCAGGTTTTTAACTGTATTTTCCACATATAACTTTGCATTCCATCTGCAAAATTGCCGAGTTTTCCAAAATTTCTCTACTGGCTACAAACTCATTACAATGTCACATGTAACCAGCAAGAGGTATCTGAATTATGGTGTTTTCCTCAGTCTTCATTCACAGGGCAGCTGAGCACAAACTAGATTTTATGTTTTCTAATCCAAGCACTTCACCTACACAAAAAACAAAGGTGGCTGTGTCTTTTATCCCCCCACATCAGCACTGCCCAGAGTATACCTGAGCAGATAGGACACACTCCCGCTGTCAGGCAGCAAAAGCTTGCAGTGCTATGTTTCTGAAAATACGAGCCAGACCTGGCCCAAATTAAAACATGAAACTTTAAAAAGTAATTGCAAAGCATTTATATAAATGTTCTATAAGTATTTTTTCAAATTTTCTTTTAATGAAGAGCATTAATTTGATCCTGTCTCTCACTCTTTTCACTTTCTGCTGTGCATTTCCCAAGGCAATAATACATCACACTGTTAGCCTGGTACCTCTGTCTGTGCAGCTCCTCTTTCTCTGCAATTGGTAGCTCAGGTATAACAAAAACTTCAGCAACATTTAATATGCTCTTATCTCCAACAGAAACATTTTCACATTTCCAGTAAAGAACGCAATGTATATGTCACATAGGAGCCAGTTAACATTTTAAATGAAAACATCTGCTATGCAAAGTGGTGGCAAAATACGTTGGCACTAAACAGCAAAGAGAAGAATTGTGGTTTTTGCTAACCACTACCAAAGGGAACAAAGAAAATCCACAAAACTCAAAGCAACTTAAAGAAGGCACCTTCAACTAAAAAATTTTAAATTTTGGGGGGTTTTTATCAGCCAGTCTCTGTGAATTACTTCATCAGTAGCTTTCCATCTTGTGTGTGTGTGTGCAGGAACTAATATGAAACTGCAGACGGCCACATACAATTCGTGCTTACTTTTAATACTCTTACCACAAACAGCACAATAAATTTTGCAAGTGATTTGACTTTCCTAAAGTTACGCCACTTCCATACAACACCTGCAAAGCAGGGCTACAAATTAACAAAGCTATCACAAGCATCCTTCCTAAAGGCTTCTTTTGTGCCACTTGCACTGGAAGGAGTTATTAAATATCAAAAGCTACATTTTTGCTGCTTGGATTAGAATCTTTTCGGGGAATACACAGAGTGTTCTGCATTCTTACAACACCTAGAAATGACTGCAGTACAGCAGCAGATATTCAAGTGCAACTTCCTATGCCAAGGTGACTTCCCCTCAAACAGTCAAATGTCAGAAGCAGAATTTAACACGGATTCATCACCATAAAAACAAATAAAGACGTTGCAATGCATTGCTTGCCAAGACCAAGGGCATGAATCCCTGGGACCCCAAAAGGTGTGTCTATGTCTCTCTTTTCGTTCTAATTAAAGTATCATAAAATGAGCTTTGGTAACACCGTGTACAAGTATTATGTTGTCCATAAGAAATTTTGAATATGAAAACTGTGGATTCTAAAGCTTGAAAAATTTTAAGGGTTAAGAAGACACTGCAAGTCAACATATATGCCAGAAGCTTCACTGGAATTCTCAAAAGGGCAAGGTTTTATGGTTATTTTAAAATTCTACATTCATATTTTGCTTATGACTTGAGGAAAGAAAGCAAGATCTATATTTACAAGAAGTTGAAGACATATTGTGCAATTCTCTTAAATCAAAGAAAAGATTGTTTTTTCAATAAAGTCTATTTCCCTTTTTCAAGAAATTAATTTTATGATGTAAATAGCAAACCACAATCTGTCTGTCCAAAGCATTTAATTAGAACACGGAATGGTTTAGAGGTCTACTATTTTTAAAAGGGTTAACATGGTGAAGAATTTTTACTAATGCTCCTAACCCATCAATTCTAAAATATGCAATTGTACACCACAGCCCATGATTCACACAGGAAATTCTTTCTTCAAACCTCTCTGGGTATTCTATGACTCACATAACAATTGAGGTATTTCCAAGGGTTTCCCTTTAAATTTCCTAATATATTCTTCTGTAGCTTAACATTTTTCAGATGTAACACAACACTAAATCTAAAGCCAACTGCAACACAAGGCTTCAACAGAAATCACAAGAATAAGTATCTTAACTTTATTTAATAGAGTTACTTGCATTTTCAACCATGTTGGGAGACACTTAGGCAATTAGGACCATATACTTACCAATAAACTTGTTTTGCATAGTCTCGAGGAGAGCTTGGTGGGCATCCTCTGTTTGCAAAGCACATGAACATTCTCTGGCCAGTATGGTCCGAACAAGGTGCTCTCCACAACCTACAGAAATATTAACATGGGAATAGTCAAAATATAGACACACTATAAAGAAATCCTGTTATTAATTTACATCATCACATTAATTTGGCTGTGACAATGCAAAATAATGTAAGTTTCTTCAAAGTGATGCATGTGACAAGTTCTGCCATATATTTTTGTTTTTTTAAAAAAAGGTTGACACTGAGTCACTCAAAAATTCAACTATGTCAGTGGTTTTCTCACAACTTCCCTGAAACTTCTACTGTACAAAGTCATAAACCAAAAGTTAAGTACAGAAAGAAGAAACAGCGACACTGTCTCTGGCTTGTCATCTCTTTCCAGATAGAATCCTCCTACTACTCATTCTCTTGGGAATGATCCTTGCATGCAACTTTTCAAACCGAAACCAACTTCAGTGACACAACAACTCCTTTTTCATGACAGAATCTTCTACTTAGTCCATCTGATTCAGCCTTTTTTCAACAAAGGAATACATGAATTCACCCATGCTTTTTTGCCAAAGTGGCTGGTCATCGGACTCCTAATACAAATTTCTGTAATTTTTAAAGGTTTGTCCTTAAGAAACTAAAAAGCTTCTGCAAACTACTACTTATTGCCTCAGTGCTTTCTGTACCTATCCCCTGAAACCTACTTTTGGTGAAGACAAGCAGGTCATTACTGCTCCTCTTGTTCTGTAGGAACACTTTCACACCTACTATTTTTTCTCCTACACCCTTTTCCCTTCCTGTACTGTGCTTGGGACATACAGCTGCAGCCAAATGGCACCACACATGTTTACTGGGTTTTTTGGACAGGAAAACCCACTGCTGATACCTTCCCCATAAAGACCAAGGTCATTGCATTACTTATGCCTCTCATTTGTTGGCATTTTTCCTCAATGGCAGGGAAGCAGACAAAGCAGCTAGAAGAGGTCTAACCAAGAGTCAGGTGAACTGTGTTATCCAGTTAGGAAAGAAAGAAAAACATAACTAATGTAGAGTTGTAATGTAACAATGATCTCAAATTATCTAAATTCAAGTGACTACACTTTGATTAGATTTGTAACTTATCAGGGCCTAAAACTGCATTAGACACCAGAATATACAGAGAAAAGTCAGACACAGTCAGTTCACAATTATATATAAATATTTCTAGCATATTGCTCATTAAACACAAGAAGATGCAAGCACTGGAACCACAAAAAAAAAATCTGCTATAATCCAGTTGGACTTACTAGCTCAGGTACAGAACTACATAAACACACCTACACAGCCTCCAGAAACAAATTTATGGCTGGAAACAATCTAGTTGTTTCCAAGTGGCAGGGAGCTGGAGCTGGTAAGACATCAGACCTAGGCTGGCTTCAGACAAAGGCAGCTCAGTCTCCACGGGTAACTCTCACTTTACTGGAAGCACTAACAAGCCCAGAACAGAGACTGGCTGAAGCCAGCCTAGATGTGGCATAAAGAAAAATATAATTAAACCCAACCCCAAGTGGCTCCAGTGCAGCCTGCTGAGTCTCTCATCGCTGTGCTTCCCAACATCCTGAGTTTAGAGCACTGACTGGTTTGGGTACGACATGGCACAAACATGTTGGCAGGTCTGGCACTGTGTATCAGAGCTGCTCACAGATTGGTTTCTTGTTTTTCTCACCATTTTTAAATCCTAATTAACATGGCAACCCACTCCAAGAATCTCTCTCTCGGGCTGCTTGTCACACAATTATACCCTTCCCCTTAAATGCACAGTGTGTTTCCATTGTTCTTCAAAGATTGCTAATACAGAAGGAAAAAAAATTACCCCCCTCATTTCCAAGATTTAAAAGAAAAATTAAAACAACCCAACAAACAAACAAACAAAACCCTCTGTAGCAGTATGGATGCATTAGATGTCAGAGAATCAGCCCAGGGACCAAATCGCTGAAAAACACATGTCCCAAAATCCTGCTGTGTTCAATCATCAAAAAAATACCTTTGTCTTCAGTTATGTGTCCCTGCTAACGGGCGGTGCCTCCTGATTAATACAGTTCAGCTAAACTGAGTTGTTTGAAGTGGGACACTCTGGCATTGAATCTATACACAACTGGCACAACAGAAAGACAAAAAATTCTTTGTATAGCAAACAGATTGTGCAAAAACCACTTGCAAATTTAGTGGAAAATGAAAGAGTGAAAATACTACAACAGTTACACAGGCAAGGGAAGTAGCTCTTGAGAGTACAAGAGAAAATTGTTTTCATCGAAACCATCAAGCTCTCAAGGTATTGAGAGGAGTGTCCTGGTTAGGAGATAATCATCAAGAGGCTCGTGCAAAAGAGCATCCTCAGCAGCTGCTTCATTTGCCTCATCACACCCACACTCAAAAGCTTCTGTCCACAACAGAACTGTGAGGTACCTACTGTTTATTCCAGACAAAGTGATGGATGAAGAACATGAAAAAACCCCACAAGATGCATTTTACCCGTAGATCACAACATGGACATCACTTTTGTTAAACTAAGAAGCTTTAATCACTCAGAAGTTTTGCTGTAAAGAACAAAATTAAAGAGGCATATGCTCCAGCAAAAACTGAGAAAGCTGGTTTTTTTCTTGAAAAAAATCCTGTACCTTTAAATATAACTATATGAGTAAGAAGCATGGGACTTAGAACAGGAATCAAATAAATGAGACACAGAAATCAGTGAGCTTATGCATCTCCAATGCATCAAGTAATAAAACCAAATGTTATTACTTCACAATTTTCAAGTATTTCCTAAATTGGCATCAAAAAAAACAATAGCCATTTTTTAGCATGATGTATAACGTTATTTCCCCCTGAAGAGAATGACTTTATCGGCGAGTTCCCATAACATCAAGTCTGCTCCAAAAAAAATTCAGAGGGAGAAAACTTAACATGGGTTAAGAACAGCTGCAACCCACTGATGGGATCCAGGATCAACCACAAGGAAAGCAGCTTTGCAATTCTACTAATACATCACACATCTCTACATCCCCACAGACAAAGTCATTTCTTTTTGTCATATTTATGTCAACCTATAAAGCAGCAAACTTACAGACTGCTGCTGGCAGTGTATGTAAAAAACTTTCAACACATCACTTGCTGGCAGTCTGCAGGGACAGATAGCTAAGGAAAACAATTCCCACATTTGGAAAAGAAAAATTTGTTACTGGAGTTTTTGATGTAGGAATATCTATTTTTGAAGAGGGGAAAAAAAAGAAAACTGAGCAGTGTTTCACATACTTTGACCAGATAAAGGCTGCAAAAAAGAATTACGCTTTCTATTATCTCAAGTCAGAATCAAACTTCTTGCAGGTTTAGCAGATCTGTACATCTCTGTAGCCTCCAACTGGGGACACACTGTAGCTAATACTAGGACTAGACACAAAATGAATGTATACATTACTACAGCAATCAAAACTGATTTATAACTTACAATATAAAGTTGTGGGTTCAAATTTATAGTTCCAGTCACTTTACTCTAACCGCCAGCATTAGCCAGCTTCCAAAACAGTTGTATTAACGTGACTCAAGACGGCAACTACAGTGAAAGCTACTTAAATACATTTCCAAATCATGTACGCAAGTTGATGAAAATATAAATCTGATTCATTTGCTTAACTATCTCGCATTATACTACATTTAACTGCATGTGTTACTACATTTGGCATTTCATTCACTGAATAATACTAAAATCAAACCAAGAGGGACTCCCACTAAGAATTTTTCAATTCTATATTCAAGTCTCAAATACATTGGTTTTAGTAACTTTCCTGTAAACAGAGTTTAAATCATTTTATTATCCTGTCCCAGTTATGATGACTTCTTCAGTAACCTGAAGCTCATTATATTTTAGAGACAAATATGTTGCAATGACAGACAAATGCTTCCCTAAGACTTCACGCCTGAGTGACTCAAATGGAGATGACCAGCTGGAAAAATGTACTGGGTTAAATTAGTGCTTCACACTGAAATAACTGTTTCATATAGTCAACAAATTATTTTCCTAACCCAGCAGTATTTTGCAAACACCATGTTGTCTACTTATAACTCATCCACTGACAAAAACACTGCTGTTGGAACTGCTGTTGTCCATGTTTGCAAGACTAAGTACAATTAATTGCCTTCCTCTAGGATTGCTACTGGCAAAGGGAAAAAAGCTTCTACAGAAAACAAATAGTTTAGAGAGATTATTTTGATAAATCATGCCTGACAAACGTGGTGACCTTCTACAATGGGGTTACAGCATTGGAGGGTAAGGGAAGGGCAACTGGTGCCATCCACCTGGACTTGTGCAAAGTATTTGACACTGTCCTGCACAACATCCTTGTCTCTACATTAGAGAGACATGGATTTGATGGGCGGACCATTCAGTGGGTAAGGAACTGGCTGGCTGGTCACATCGGAAGAGCTGTGGCAATGGCTCAACGTCCAAGTGGACACCAGTGACAAGCAGTGTTCCTGAGGGGCTGATGCTGTTCAAGCCCTTTGTCAGCAGCAGGGATAGCGGGATGGAGAGCACCCTCAGCAAGTGTGCCGATGACACCGCGCCGTATGGTGTGGTCACACGCTGGAGGGAAGGGATGTCATCCGGAGGGACCTGGACAGGCTGGAGAGGGGGGGGGTCTGTGTGAACCTCATGGAGTCCAACAAGGCCAAAAACAAGGTGCTGCCCCTGGGCCAGGGCAACCCCAATCACAAAGAGAGGCTGGAGAAGAACGGGTTGAGAGCGGCACTGAGGAGGACTTGCAGGTTTTTGGTGGACAAGATGCTCAACATGACCTGACAATGTGTGCTCACAGCCCAGAGAACCAACTGCATCCCAGACTACATCCAAAGCACCATGGGCAGCAGGGGAGGGAGGGGATTCTGGCCCTCTGTAGGGCTCAGGTGAGACCCCACCTGCAGTGCTGTGTCCAGCTCTGGGGTCCCCAGCACAGGAAAGATGTGGACCTGTCACAGCGAATCCAGACACGGGCCATAAAAATGATCCGAGGGTTGGAGCACCTTTAATATGGAAACAGGCTAAGAGTTGGGTTTGTTCAACCTGGAGAAGTAAAGGCTCTGAGGAGACCCAGCACCTTCCAGTACTTAAATGGGCTACAAGGAAGACAGCGAGGGACTTTTGACAAGAGCATATAGTAACAGGACAAGGGGGAATGTCTTTATCATGAAGGAGGGTAGATTTAAATTAGATATTAGGAAGAAATTCTTTACTATGAGGGTAGTGAGACACTGGAACCAGTTGCTCAAGGAAGTTCTGAATGTACCATCCCTGGAAGTGTTCAAGGCCAACTTGGATGTGGCTTTGAGCAACCTGTTCTAATGGAAGATATCCCTCTCCATGGCAGGGTGTTGGAACTGGATGATCTTTAAGGTCCCTCCTAGCCCAAACCACTCTAAGATTCTATGAAAAATAAACAGATACATACAGACAGATATTTTGATGCAAGTTCCTAGCCTCCTAGATTAAGGGGAATGAATATACAGATTCCTAAAGGCTCCAGAGGGATATGGCAACAGATTCCTATGACAAGGGAAGGAAAGAAGAATGAGGCTTAATAGCCACAACACCTTTATTTTGTAAACAAACTACAAACCCAAACAAAACTCTAAAAGATCCCAGAAAACCTGTCTTCAACCAGAAACTTCTATTCCTGCCTGAAAATCACTTGAAGATCATACACAAAATCACTTGAAGATCATACAGAAACATCAACACTGATTTTCAGAGACACGTATCTTGGATCATGCTACAATAGTTTTTAACGCAGTGTTCCTTTCACAGTGCCAGGCAGACCAATAGTGAAATAGAAGTTCTCATTTCTGTGGGTATTGAAGTGTGTAATTTCTAAGAATAATACAATTTTACCTCCTATTCAAATAATCCTCGTTGATTGCTACAAGATTTGTAGAAAAACAGTCTGGGAACCTACTTTTTTTTTTTTCCCCACAGTCTCTTTTTCTTCTGTTATCCTACTATAATTTAGCTGTTATGGATGTATCAGTAGTCCCCTCAAGTTGCTATTTCAGCAGTACCAATTTGCTAGCTAGCCTATGCACAACCTCCACAACAACTGAGGTACTGGGGGGTTTTTTGTTATGTCTTTGTTTTTATTTTTTAAGTTTGTTAACACCTTCCATTTCCAGCTGTTACATTAGATACTATTTTACACTGCATACAATTCTGAAAAAAAGGTAAGAAATCTGAGCTATAATTTTTAAATGTTAATCTTTTTGCACCAAACAGTAACTCATACTCACTTCATAGGTTATACAAACTTTAACTTGCTACAGACTTGGATCTTTCATTTGTGCTTCATGCAAGAAACTAAGATTAAATCACTGGGTTTTTTCCTCAGCATAATGACTTCTCAAGAAGATTTCTAATGCTTGAAATAACCACAACAAGAGGAGAAAGAACCCAGCACAATATAAGCTGAACATCCCATACAATGCGTGCTCTGCATCTTATAATGTTCCTCCGATGGAACCAAGATGGCAAACGAAAGGAAGGCCTTGTGCAAGGCGAGGGCCTCCGAGCAGCGTGTCAGAGAGAAATTGTTTTTCTGCTTCTTTTGATGGGAGATGCTTTCAAGTCAGGAAATTAGAAACAGGTGTGCCAGAGGGCACACACACATCCATGCACCACACTGAAAAACACGCGTTTTCAATTTTCAGACATGAAAGAGGCTCCTGTTGAATGGAAGGAGAAATGAAAACCTAGTTTGCTTTCTGCGAGCCATAAGCAGAGAGCTTATGGAGTTTTGACAGGCTGCCGGAGCCTGCCTAGCTATGAAACACACAGTACCTCGACACAAAGTGTTGGAACTTGTTTTAAAGGAGCACAGAATGGAAACTTGCATTACTCACATACAGTCATGAATGGAAAAATTAATCTAGTTTACTCCACTGCCAAAGTATGACTCTTCGCTTTTCAGAAGCTAAAGACAGAAGTTACAGGTTATCTGTATTTTATCATCTATTCTACGCGGCAGAGTCTGACCCTGGTCCTGTTGTTTGTGTCCCATTAAGCTTTGATGTTATTTTCAGTTCAATAGTAGTCCCTAAAGTGTCAGTTAACAAGTTAAAGAACTACTACTTCTGCTTTATTTCCCGGATAACTTCTAGTTATGCCTAATGGAAACACAGTGAAACCTGTATTCCAGTAAGCTCTGCTTGTCATTTCCAGCATCTCTAGAAAGAGCTGACTGAAAACTTGCAAGCCAGTGATTTTAAAAAACAAAGTACAGTACAATAAAAACATTTAGTTGGCAAGACACTGATACAGATAGTTATATATTGAAATTAAATTTTAATATGTAATTTTGAAAAGACAAAGTGCAGCACTCTAGCAGAATGCACTACACTATTAAGTTAAAGTTACATAACTTCTAGCTTTTTTCACTCCTGTCAGCTGCTGTATCTTGTCTTCATACCAGCAGGGAAAATTTTGAATTACTGACCTACTGCCAGAAAAAACACCTGCAAACAAAGTCCTGTCCAATTCCTAAAGCATTGGTCCTAGAGGGATCAATGGAGCACATTCTTGCTGCAGACAGAATATTCTCAGATGATTTATTTACTAAGAAATGCAATGGAAATTTTCCAAAAGGTTGAAACTTTAGTAAATTTGGGCAGGTTTCAAAGATAACAAAAGACAAATTCAACATGCAGACAAACTTGTCTCTAAAGTATCTTCTCTAAGGAAAGGTAGGAAAACACATCTCTAGGTTTTTCATATGGGAAAAATAAACTAAAATCCCTCTAAAGAACAGCTCATTCAGCTTTTCTACAATTTTACAGATAAGAAAAAAAAAATTAGAGAGATACAATGCCAAATGAATGAATCCTTAAGTTCTAAATAGTGGCAAATGGCAGATAATTCATTTTAAAAGCTTTTTGAGTTATTATGAACAAAAAGAATTTCAGATGTACCTCCAAGACAGGTTAGAATGGAGAAAAAACGTAGCTCTGTCCCGATTTGAGACAAATTTTAAGAGGAGACTCCGAAAGGGTGTCTCCTCTAAAAGGCAGAATTTCAGCCCATCTCCCCAGTCAAGGTTCAAAATTAAAATCTTCTTGGAGGGAAGTGAAAAAAACCTGTTTATTTAACAAGCAAGGTGCACACAGGCACAAGGAAAAAACATGAATAATATTAGACAGTAAACCTTCTCTGCTGTGGAGAAAGATGGTGGATTTTAGAGTCTCTCCCATCTCTGGTTCAGCTCCTCCCGAAGGTTCGGCCCGGCTGGGCCAGGGGGTCCGGCAGCTCCTGGCGAGGGTCCCACCGACTGTCTCCCCCAGAGATGGGCTGATTGTCCAGATGGGAAAATAACAAGCCGAACACTCCAAAAAGAGGGGGAAAAAACCCCGAAAGAAACTGCAATCCCAAGGAGAAGGAAAAAAACCCTCTGTCCTAAGTCACAGCTGGACAGACTACTGGGAAAAAAACAAACAAACAAACAAAAAACTTGTGCTTTATCTCAAAGAAATAAAAACAAAGCATGCCAGGTTTCCCTGACTACTTCTCCCTGATAGCTCAAGGTTACAGAACCCATTCCTGGGCATAAGCAGACGATAGGGAAACACAGAGCATAAAATCACCCCAGGACAAGGACCCTTAAAGAGGATGTACTTTTTACATTCTTCATTACATTTAAATTTTGAAAGATTAATTTCAGTTAAGCCATAAAGAAAGAAGCAAACTCTTTTGCCTAGGCCTTCCTCAGAATCTTTGCTGCTTCTGATCTCTGTATAAACACTACACCTCTCCAAACTACATTACTTTTGTCATACCAAACTTAGAGGGAAGGAAGTAAGACAGTAGCTTATGTGTTCGCTAACTAAAGGTATAGAACCTTTTACTTCCAATCCCAGAAAAGTGTTCAAGACACAGAAAGGGAGTTCAGTCTGCCACCATCTCCAATTCACTTTACATCCTTGCACCTATTTCAAGCCACTTGGGCAAGGCAGAGCAACAGGGACAGGACTCAGTGTCCAGAGCAGGAGCTGGTGCTGCCCAGCTGCTGGCCAAGGTCTGCTCTGCGAGCACTGGGCCTTCCGCAAGAGGCTACGTCTTCCACAAGCCTTGGCACCTTCAAGCTGAGTAGATATTGTGACATCAAGGCAATTCAAATTCCAACAGGCAATAAGCACTGATTATTGTATCCATCCAGTTCTGCTTCCCAACAAGCCTTCCAAATGCAATTCCAACAACCATTCTGATCATTCTGAGGACAAACCCCTCAGCTGTGAACACTGCAGTACTGTGTTTAATTGACAGCTTCTCAATGCTACCATTCCCACAAATCATCTCTGCCTGGCCTTCCTCTCTCTTCTCCCAGACTCGTGGTGGTGGTGAGTTAGTTCACACACCACGTGCTACAGCAGTGAAGCCTCCCAACTGCATCTGGACACAAAGGCTGAATGAACCCTCAACAGAAACATTCACTTCATAGGTAAATACTGATCCGTCTGGAGATAGACCTCTTCTTCCTTGACCCTAGCCTCTGCTTCACGGTAACAATGACATAACTTCTCCATATGCAGCTGCTTCATCTGTGATGCATTAAATTACCTCTTATTCCCCAAATCTTACAGGACCAGACTGATTTTGAGAGATAATACATATGTCTACAAAGAGATTAATTGTATCATAATGTCTATCTCACATAGTGTAGCTCAAACAATCTGCACAGGATACAAGATTTGCATGTGAAATTCCTCTGGGCATTGGGAGTGTTGTCAGAAGGACAGGCCAGACAGACAATGCTGTACTTGTGTGCTATAGAAGGCCTAATAACACATGCAAGGTTGAAGCAAGATTTTATAATCACATTATAAAGGTAATTCACTGGCACAAGTTGCTCAGAGAAATTGTGGATGTCCCATCCCTGGAACTGTTCAAGACTGGAGGGAGCTTCGAGCAACCTGTTCCAGGAGAAGGTGTCCCTGCCCAGGGTAGAGGGATTCCAACCCAAACCATTCCATGATTCTACAAAACAGCACCAGCCAGGTATCCACTCACTGGATCCTAACACAGCCACTACTGCACTCAGCAGAATGGAATCACAAAGCCAAAGTTATGCATTACAAGTCAATGTATTTGCATTAAAGCTTCCCTGAGAAGTATTTACTCCATAGATCTGTGCATCACTGTGGTTTGTTTGCAAAAGGAGTTTTCAAGTAGGAATCTACAGAGCAGTGGCTTCCATGAGGAGACCAAAATGCTGGCTGAGGGCATAGCTCAACAACCAATTTAACAGCCATAGACCATCTCTGCACAGGTGTCATTCCTATTCCATCCTACTCCACATTACCTATTCCATATTGCCTGCAAAAACATCCAGAAGACACACACTGGACTGGAAAGAAGGATAGAGATGAACAAAAAGTTTGAGCAGGAAAAGGTGGGGCAAGGAAGAGTGAATATATTCATTCCCTTATTGATGTGGATTTCAAAAACAAGAGAAACCTCCTTGAGCAGGGGGCTGAACTAGACTTCCAGAGGTTCCGTTCAAACTAAACAATTCTGTGATTCTTCACAACACAAAGTGTGCTATTTTTCCTTCATGGAATGATGTATTATATATACAAATGTATATCCAACACAGCTTTTAAAGTATCATGATCTAATCTCTAAAATGCCTTTATGAGAACAGAGGCCACTGCTTTTGTCGAGACCTTAACAGTCTTTTTAGGATCTTGGTGAATTCACCAATACAAGAAATTGTTAAGGAAGTTTACACAGTATAAATACAGTTTGCACGTGTATTCCTAAAACACTGATGTTTTCTGTACCTGATTTTCATTCCATTCAAGAGAAGACTCTGTTCAGGGGAGAAAAGCAAGACATCACTGAAAGACTTTTCCCAGACAGAATCCTCAACTACACCTCATAAATAAATCTGGTATCTCAAGAAGTCTGATATCCCTGCTACCTTCTCAACAAAACACAATTCTGGCTCAGCCCTGAAACCAAATTATATATGTTAGCATGCTTAATTTTTCTGAGTGAGCTCAATGTATTTCAAGACTCTACTTCTTCTTCTTCGGGATTATAAATTAGGTAATATTTAAAATCTCCCTAGGGTAACCTGTGTGCCTTTCTTGTATCAAACAGTTTCCTCAAACAGATTCTAGTAAAAGCTGGAAATCTTGTAGCTTTGTGTCACAGAATTTCTGCGTTTTGTAAATAATGCAAGACCTTCTGTCTGTCTTCAGAAATGCAATATTAAAGGTTTGCTGGCTTCAATGGCTGGTACCTAGACACAAAGCATATCCATTCTTTTTAGTATGCTTTCTATTTCCTGCTGTTGTAAAGATGAAAGAAATCCAAGACATCAGTTTCAGTCTCTACACTTCCACTCAAAAATTCCACTTAGGGTTGCATTTTCAAAGTGTCCTGCATTAGCCGTTACTGTAATTTTATATTTATCTTTATATTTATAGTTAAGGTTCTGCATATCCAAAGAGAATTATGATTTTTCAATTTATCTCCCAGGAAAGATATAGCCTGCCTCTTACCCCAGCAGTATTACGTTTGGCACAGCTTGTGAATGAATATTCACAATCATCAAGGATATTCCAACTAGGGAGGAGATTCAGTGTCACACTTGATATTATTTTGAATGAGAAGAATATGCAAAAAGTCTTTGATTATGCTTATGCTCTTTCCTTATGCTCAGGAAAAAATAGGAAATGTTTTCTTAAAGTACAGCCAAAAAAGGGACTATTGTTTCTCCTGCGGTTGGGTTTTGTTCACAAATGTTTTCCCTCCAAATAATACCCATCTTCCTGTGTTTACATTCATATACCAACAAAAAACATCCACTAAAGAGTTCCAAGCAGCCTTACGAGTGTGGTTCTGGCCTCTTTTTTGGGGAGGTGATGGGGGTGTTTAAAGGGGAGCCTGTTTTGTTTGTGTCTGTGTGCACACATGCATGAAAAAGCTTTTAAACACCACAGATCTGCCTTTAATATGTTGATCCAAAACCCAGTTTAGCTGTTACTTACATTTACGCTGAGTAAAGGCCACTGGTCATGCTCATCTCATTTAACAACTTTCACTCCATCTCCACCATCATTCCTGCACAGAACAGCCCTTGCACTGTTATTAGATGCTACAGTCAAGGTTGCCCAGGTATCTTGGCTATGCATGCAACTGCAACATTCTCTGAATTTCTTGAGTTTTAGTATTGGTTTTGAGATATTTAAATTCATGTAATGTTTATCCTTCAGCTGCCACTAAAGTTCCACAACCATTTCTTCACCAACCAAAATACTAATTTTAATATAATTCAGAGTTCATACATCAAAATGTCTCAAAAAATTGATGGAAAAAAAATCAGAGAGGCTTTACTTGTTTACACAGAAACTGAATTTTAGACTGAGAGTTACAGAATAAACCTTGGATTTAGGGCCCTTTAAATTCACAGTCATTCCTAAAGTTCCACCATCTCCCCCACCATGATTTTAGAAAGTCTCCATCTTTTGATTTCAGTTGTTCCAGGCCCTGTTAAACTACAACCATAAAATACGACTTTTACAATACCCTGTGTTTTGTAAACCTTGAAGTAACTTTTGAAAAGCAAAAAAAAAAAACCAATAAAACCAAAGACATTGTGGTTAAACAAGGCCAAGTGACTGTTAGAGGTATGAAATTACCATGCAAAAAGTTGAAGTCATGCCCAAACAAGTTCAAAACCACCACCTTTGGCACATTCAATATCAAAACACGATAAAAATAGCCAAAAATATTTAAGAAACAACTTGCTAAAAGGCATAAGAACTAATACCAAATCCTTCCTGAATAGGCAAAAGCAGAAAGCCTCCCAGCAGCCACAGGGCCAACAGAAGATCCAAGACATCTTCAAATAATACACAACCATTGAAAGAAAGCTGCAGGAACTTGGAATTACTTTTAAGTACTTGTGTGGTGACATCTTCCCCCCTCTGCCTTTTTTTTAAATGAGGCAGATATTGAAAGATACTGAAGCTTTAATTGGAGGATTTTAGAACAAAAATTACTAAAAATTCAAGAATAAAGTCTACTGTGTTATTAACTGTGGCATTTAAACTAAAACTTCTCCTTTTCCAAGGAGGTTTCGACAAAGGTAACCACAGAATAAAACTGTTCCCAGCAAAATTTAAATGTCTGGTCTTCTAAGAACAAAAAGAAATGAGAAATCTTGAGAAATCACCCCGACCTATTAGAACAAACAGATCTCCAGTTTATAAAATCCCAATATCACAAATTGCCAGAAGCCTGGATGATGCAGTGGAGGTGCTTTTCCCAGTCCTGTACTTTTCCCTGGAGAACTGCAAACACCCCTATATCTGAAACAGGCCACCAAACTGTCTGGAGCTCTGGTGCAACCCAAGGTGTCCATCCCATGTGGATTTCAATGGGCAAGAGTTTGTACTCTGCCTACTTTGAATTACTAGTCCAAACTCTCCTCTCCCCACACCACAGGTCTTCCTCAACCTATTCAATCTCTAGTTGATAATCACTTCCAAGACCCAAACACATGAACAATTTCAGAAGTATGGAATGAAAAGAGTTTACAAAACCTGACCCTTCAAAATTGCTTGTATGAAACTAATGCTAAAAAATATCCTTTTTCATTATTGAATATAGAGCCTAATATAACAAATTCTGAAGGCTTGAATTTCTATTCCCAGCTATCACTAAAAAAAAAGTTTAAATGTGTAAACCAGCACAAATGGGAAACATTTTATTTCCCAAAAAATTGTGCAGATAAAATTACTTGGTTTAACACATATTAATACCAAATAATTTTGAGGATAGTTTTGATAAAGCTTTAAGGGAATTAGAGTTGAACTTTTTATTCAACTTTTTTTTTCTAATTCCAAATGTGATTTGATGAGTCAGCTATTCTCTGAAGTCATTTAACAATAAACATTAAACATTACTCAATACCCACAGCAACCACAGTCTAATTTTATTCCTTTTCTTCTCCCCACACAACGGAAAAAAATTCCCTGCAGAAACTATTAGAATTGTGCCAAATTTATGACTCAAAGACAAATGAAAATAAATAGACATGTGAAATTAAAACAATAAAATGTTATATTGTGAAAACCACAGTTCTTTTGTGCACAGATTTTAAATATGGTTATATACAGGTGTAAATGTCTGAATGTAAATGAAACATGAAATGAATGTGCAGGTACACAGTTTTTATTTATACCTAACATGCAAGTTTCATTTGTTGCTGTTTTTTTGAAAATATATGCCCACACAAAACCTGTTTGGAAACCTACAAGAGGGGTATAACGACTATTACAAAAACAGTCTAGTCTGGTTTTAGTTACATCAAATGACAGCGGTGATATTCTGTTAAGAAGCACTGTCCATCCTGGAGCTTTCCAAATCAAGGCATCTTCTACAGTTTAGACAGTACCTTTATTTTCTAAAAATTTTAAAATGCATTATTCTCTTGCAGTTTCACCTCAATATTTGCAGATGTTTATGCCCCCATTCCCATCTCCTGTGGTGATCCCGCCAAGCTGTAAGTTTCATTCTTTCAACTTTTCCTACAACTTAATTTTCCTATCCCTTTACTCCTTAATTAAATTCATGGTTCACATTGTTGGATGTTCATATTTTAAACAAAAGTCAGGCATCAATATATTTTAGAACTGCACTAAACATAAAGTACATTATAAAATAAAACATTATGAGCTTCTGAAATGGAAAAAAGAATGGTATTGATTACAGAAGAGTTCTCACTTCCTGTAAACATTTCTATCTCCCTCTCTCTCACAGACATACACACACTTACTTTAAAGGAAAACCAGAAACAAGATTTTAATTAAACACCACTAGTCTGAATTTCAAATCAGGGAATGAACAGATGGCCACGCTTCACAGCCCGCCAGCAGGCCACTCCAATTAACTGGGACTGGGATCAGGGTAATGTCATGGAAGCTCGAAGTTTTTAACCAAACAAATATCCATCTATGTGTGTTTGTGAGAGTTATAAATAGCATAACATTGAAATATTTAGCACTATATAAAAGTGGTACCAGCAAAAAGAGAGGAGGCTTCTATTTCAGACCATCATTAAATTTAGTCATCTCCTGTGAGTGCAGCAGGATGATTGTCTGTGCTCACACAGACTTCAAATCCAGCTGACTTTGCAAAGAACAGCTTTAAAAAACTAAATAAAGATGTCCTTCTCAGCTTTTCCACACACAATCTCTAATATTGGACTTACGCTACTAATTAATATGGTCCCCAATATTTAAATGTATTTGGTTACATAGGCGGGCATTTATTAACCTAAAGTCAATATGGTATTGAGTCAATATGGTGCCCTTGAGCAAAAAAGTCTTCTGACATCCTGACTGTCCTCAGTAGAACCACCCCTTGAGTAAGTACCAAAAAGGACATTTGCTACTACTGACATTAAACAAAGGAGAACATCTACACAAATTTTCAACAGTGCAAGACAGACATGAATACAGGGGAAATAAAAGCAACACTGGATATTCCTGGTGCTCTTCAGCCTCTAGCCAATTTTAATTCTGCAACCTGTTACCTTGCTCCCTCCCATTTCTGTATCAGGACTCTAACTCTGCATTGCCCACGGGATACAGCTGACATTACCTAAACCTGAACTCTGCAGGCTTTCTTCACCTCTTCCTGCACTGAATGCTGGTAATTCTGGACACAGAGCAGTGGGCAATACCATAAGTTTTGCAACATGACGTAAGCACTTATGAAAAAGTGATACAAGCAGTTTTGCTGACTGAGGCTGTTCATACAACCAGGGGGAGGAAAAAAAATGTAAAATGCAAACACCCATAACTTCACCTCAATACCTTTGTGTTCTGCAAGGCATCAAATGAACACAATACTTTTGTGTGTCCAGGACCCCGAGCCTTCCAAAGAGAACAAAAGCTCTTCTAATTCTTACATTCCTTCATAATTGCTGAATAAATATTTTCTGATACACTTATTCCAGTATTTTGGTTTTGCCTTTTCCCTTTCCTTTCCAAAGGAAAAGAGAGCTGAAGAACAAATTCACTTAAATACTCATTTGAAATAGTAATTAAATATTTTGGAGGGAAATATGCTGCATGTAGCATTTTTGTACCCAAAGGACCCTCTGATTATCTTAGTCCTTTCCACCAGGCTTCCATTCCCAGAGGTATTCTGCATTTAATACAATACTGGGCTGATAGCAGCACTATTTCACAGGAGGACAGGTTCCTTAATACTTAAATACAGCACATCCTTTCAGTGCAACACGAAACAGGATAAAAATTCTCATGGTTGCTAATTAAGTAAAAAAGGCAATATAAGCAACCAACAAGAGATCAATCAATGGATTTAAAGACAATACTCACACACACACACAAATATGCAAAAAATTATATAAATTTAGAATATAGTCTGGAAATAATGTTGGTATTTTAAATTTGCAAACTAATTACAAAGAAAGACAGCAACTTCATTAAATATCTATAAAAGTAGTAAATACCTGAAGTACTCACAGCAGTGGAATAAGGGTTATGAGTTCCTGTATTTTCAGCCCAGCAGCCACAACCATAAAGAGCTGCCTAAGGAAAGAAGCATGTTGTTCATAAATTTTAAGTATATGAGATTTTTGGTTTATTCCCTTTCCTGAAAATAAAAACACCAAAACACAAGAACAACCTCAAACCAACAATAACAAAAAAACCAACCAAAAAACCACCCAAAAAACCAAACAAAAAAACCCCCACAAAAGTCCAAGTATTAACACAAAAGATAAATGAGAACATCATAACCATATTGTAATTCCACTCCATTTTGTTTCATCCTGTTACTGCTCCTGAGATCTGAGTGTTTGTCATAGATTCAGTATTCCAGCCTAGCTTAACAGAATAGGAGGGTAAAGATAACCCTGTTCATATAAAGTCTCTTTCACTCTGCTAT